>VUQH01069360.1:0-18122 GCA_015106775.1 Etroplus canarensis
GATTAATGCAGAAAGCATAGAATAATGACACCACAGTTTTCTAAAACTGTGACCCCGCTCCGTCACTCGCTGTTTGACCCTAATCTCTTATATACTGTAGGCCTACAACTGCGGATCCTAAGTCTGAATGAATGTGCAGCTCTTAATGGGATTATCCCACAAGCCTCAGCATTCTTATTCCTCTCGACATCCTTCTGAGTGGTTCGCTTTTGATCTTCTCCTTACGTGGAATTAATCTCAAACCTGCTCAGCCATGATGATTCAATTAACTAGCGGATGTCTTTTTTCGCTCGATCTGTTGCAATTTTCAGTCTTCATTAGAGAATGAAATGCACTTTGAATGCCACTGAAAGGAAACAAGTCAGATTTTTTTTTTTGTTTCTAGCACTAAGCACATTGGTCGTGAATACTCTGCAGTGTATTTATAGTGGCCTGTGATGGTGGACTGGAAATGAGTTTGTCAGGCTAAAATGGGTCAAAAGTTCTTGTGGATGATGTGTGACCCTGTGCAGAACAAGACATGCTGATGTTATTAACACTGATGCAACAGAAACAGGAAATAATGTTTATTTAAGAGATTATTTACACTAGACTGGCTAGTGCATACACATTAGATAGAAAAATCTCTCTGTAAAGAGTTGTTCTCCGAAGCACATTCAGTGGTTAATAACATACACTATATGGACAAAAGTATTGGGTCACACCTCTTTATCAATGAAAATTCCTGTTGCCACAGATGTATAAAATCTAGCATCTAGCCATGCAGTCTGCTTTTACAAATATTTGTGAAAGAATGGATCTTTCTAAAGAGCTTACTGAATTTGAACACGGAACTGTAATAGGACCCCACTGATGCAACAAGTCAATCGGCAGAATTTCTTCCATTCTTGATATTCCACAATGATCCGTAAGCAACAACATTGCAAAGGGGAGTGTTTAGGAACCACAGGAACTCAGACACCAAGTGGCAGACCACATGAATTTACAAAGCAGGGTCACCAAGTTGCTGAGATACATAGTCCATTACAGTCACCAACCCTCTGCTGACTCAATAACTGCAGAGTTCCAAACCTCTTCTGGATGTAACATCAGCACAAAAACTGTGCACCGGAAGCTGCATGGCATTGGTTTCCATGGCTGAACAGGTGCAAGCAAGCCTTACATTACCAAGCACAATGTCAAGCATTGGTTGCAGTGGTGTAAATCATGTAAGCACTGGGCTCTGGAGCAGTTCAAATTTATTCTGTGTAGTTACAAATCATATTTCTCTGATGAATGAATCTGAGTTTCACAAGTGCCAGGAGAGCATTACCTGACTGATTGCACTGCGACAGCTGTAAAGTTTGGTGGAGGAGGGATAGTGCCATGGCGTTATTTTTCTGTTTGGCCTGTGCCCCTTAGTTCCATCTTAAACTAGATATTCTGGACAATTCTATGCTTCCAGCTGTGGGAACAGTTTGGGGAAGGCCCTTTTCTGTTCCACCATGACCACGCCCCAGTGCATAAAGCAAGATCCAAGATCCATAAAGGCAGGGATGGATAAAAGCTCCTGTAGGTGTAATGTGTAAGTGGCTCAATACTTTTCTCCATATAATGCAGCCTTTTCGGCCCTTTCCCATTGCAAAGGCCATTAAAATGGTACACACACACCTTGAAGTGTAGCCCAATGGGGTACATTTGTATCTGTAGGCACAGAAATGGACTTTTACTGTACTCCTGTTACTGAGAGTGTACAGGCCTTAAAAGGTATTTCCATTAATAAGTCTCTCAGAGAATGTATAAACATTCCTGTTCTTGCAGCAACAATGAAGTGTTTTTGGTGGCAGCAACAGCAGCTTTAAAAGTTGCTGTTAGAAATTCAGTATTTTTACACCTTGGATCATATTTTACAGTCTTGGCCAGTGGGTTGTAGGCTATGATAATAAAACACAATAGCACAAGCTAAGTTGGTGGACTACTTAATATGAACAAAATCATCAAGTGTTAATTAAGATAATGATGGATATCCCAAATGAAATCTGTGAAAAAATGTTATAGTTTTTGGCAGTGATACAGGGGAAAATCTGCAGAATTCTACAAAGTATTTTTTGCTTGTTACATCACTCTTTAAACTGCAGAAAATCTGCAGAATCTGTGAGACACAGATTCCATGTGCACCTGCTGATCATTTCTAAAGCTCCAATCTGCATTGCAAAAAATTTGTCCCCTAATGAGCGTGCCTCACTGCCTTAGACCCTCAAATGGTGTCCTTCAGGCAGTTCCAAAATTGTGGCTTAAATCTTTAGCTGACCATGCTTTTTCCATCAGCACCCCTGATATCTGGAATAATCAAAACAAATTTTTATAAACTTGATTCTATGTGATGTTGTATCTGTTCTTCTCCTTCCATCATCTCCTAAAGCACTTTGTAAATGTTGTTTTTAAAGGTACTCTATACATAAAGTTATTATTATTGCACCTACAGGAACTTTTATGACATCTGATTCTAAAAACATGGGCATTAATATGGATTTAGCCCACCCCCCTTACAGCTTTAACAATTTCAACTCTCCTGGGAAGACTTTCTGCAAGATAAGCACATGTGGTGTCTTTGAATTTGACTCCATCCCCCATGATTGTCTTGTCTTTACTTGTTTCTGTTTTGTCCTTGCTGTATACCACTCATTTTAGCATCTGTTTAACCTTTCTGTGCTCCCTGCTTGTTCCTGGAGTAGCTGGATTCAGTTGGACTCTGAGTCAACCTGAATAAAAAGGTTTGTTTTCTGTTGCTTCTGACTCCTTTTGAGTATACTGTATGAGAAGCATAGGTGAGGCCTAGCAGACTCCCAATGACTCTAGTCTGTCAGTGAAGGCAAGACCACAACTGAATAATCTGGATGGATATTTCCAGGTGGACAAGTTACAAAAAAAATCACCCCGTGAGGTTGAAGCTATCTATAGAGGCCAACACTGTATTTTGTACCAGGTTGTAAATATGCTCTTTAATGCTGTAAAACTGGATATTTTAACACTGAAGTCTGTGGGGACTGACTCCCTTTTGAGGCCAGCCTCAAGCAGCACCTAAAAGAACTGCAGTCGAATTATATTATAACCCACTGTGTGGTACAGACCATTTAAGAAGTCTGTACTCCACTTTGGAAGAGTCCAATTATAGTATAGTCTCTTATTTACCAGTTAGTATCTATGAGTTGCACCAGGGTGTGTTTATTTAAACAACTTCCAAACCAAACTTTATATAGCTAATATCTTAGCACTCCACCCTCTACAAATATGGTCACTTCTGGTTCCAGAAACCAGTGGGTTACAGTACTTTGGCTTTAATAAGCTATGATTTTGATGTGTTTGAAAGAGTTTCTAATCTAATGATGTCTAATCTAGTGATGGCATTTGTATTGATTCTACTAAATAAGTGTCAATCTTTGACTGAAAGGTCTGGACAGGCGTATTTTTGCGTATCTCCTTATCATATATGTATTTGTAGGAGTTATTGTTGCAGGGAAGATTTAAATGAATCACTCAACCTTACTTATAGCCCTGCCTATGCTTACTATGGTTTATTGTATCCTTCACTTAGGGTTCTGAGTTTGTGTTCTAGTTACATTTTATTCTATCCTGTTCTTCAGTTCTTTATATTGTATTTGAGTTCTAGTTACTGTTTTCTGGGGGTGCAGAGCAATACGCACGTTAACACAGATGGCACTGTCAATCTTCATTACCACACCGACGGTTCAGGACCTGACTTTAAATAATGTTTCGTGTTCTACAGTGTAGTACATCTTGCAGGTCAGCTGGTACACACAGATCTCAAGCTTATGAGGTGGAATCATTTTAAATAATGCTCCCGCCTTCTATATTTTCTTGCCTGGGAGTAATCCGGTATAACTCCTTTCCTCCTTGTTTAGGATTTCTATGATCAAAGTAAAATTCCCTTCATCCATCACTTATCCCAGCTGACCTGCAGTAAAAAAAATAAAAAAAATAATTCATGGTAATTCCAAATGCTGGGGATACTTTAAGGGACATTGGTCACCCATTGGTTGAACCAACGAACCTTAAACGCACTTAATATATCACATAATCTTGGTTTTAGAGAGTTTATCATGTTCTGTGCTTTTTAGACAAGGCAGCACATCTGCAAGAAGCAGATTTTATTGCAGTAGTGTAATCTTCAGAGTGCACTTGTGAGTTTAACAGCCTATTATTGAAAATTCAGAAGATGTCAGATGATTATGGAGTTAAATGGAAAATAATCTGTGCCACTTCGTAAGAAATGATGCATTGAAACACCTTTCCTTAATATTTGGAGAATCCAAACAGTCCTTATTATGGCTGCCATGCCAATAGTTCAGATACAGTTAGGGACCCTCCTAAGAAACTTAACTAGGTTACCACACCTCAAAGTTTCCACACAGCTACAAAGAGTTGCATTCTGAAACTGGAGTGTGTGCAAGGTCTTTCTTTTTTCTTTTCCCCCTCCATTTGCAAAAGGCATTTGCTCAAGACTGGCTGAACAAAGCACTGTAAACATTATGATGTACAGTCATTGTGTAATAACCACTTTGAATACAGTTTAGTAAACGACAGCCAGCTTAGTGTGGACTCAAGAAGTGCAGAATTGGTCATTTATTAGCTCCACTTTCAATAATTTCATTTAAATTTACGACTACAAATACCCCACTAAATCAGTCTATAAACACTGGTCATCACTGGGTTGCAAATTTTCAATATATCAATATATAATGTTATCTGTGCTTCTACTTTTTAAACTCCACTAAATTGTTATCACGTTGAATTGGGGGAAATACAGTACAGAAGTCCCCAAATCAAACTGAGATCCTGTGTGATGAACATTAGGTCACAACATTATTCTTTAGACTAGGCTTTTTCAATTATTAGCATAAGAAACTACATTCAAGAAGTTAAAGCCAAATGACTGTCACCATAATTTGTACATAATGGCTGATTCACACACAACTGATAGTAGTTGTATAGTAAATAGTAAATATAACACAGTCTCAAGAGTTTGTGAGCCATCTTTTGATTTCTCCTATACTACCCTCTACTGCCTGGTTTCTTGAATTACATAGAGAATGAGGCATGGTATGTACCAGCTGAGGAATTTTTCAAACAGAATAAATATAATCTGATTAAAATTGCTGCAATTATTTTAAATGAAGATTGGTTGGTTTATCTGTCCAACCACTGATTTAGATTTAGATAAGTGTTTTTAATATATAAAATGGAAAAGGACCGCGAAGTCTGTAGAAAACAATGTGCAGTGGGTTGTTTCATTATAAGAAAAAGCTGACAAATTGTCACCTGTATTTTCATGCACTTTGTAACACCAATTTGCATTCAGTACACACTCTTTATACAATTATCTAAAATATGCAGTATCTGTTAAATATGTACATGAGTCAAACATAAGGGGAAAACATACTACAAAGTAACTGCAGGTAGAACATACCAAATGCAAATTCCTCTCACAAGATCACTTTGAGATTGTATAGCTCAAAAAATCATCCAAAAGCTTCTTTGGTTACCAGCCTCTTGCCTCCACTTTTAAAAACGTACAGAACTGTAGAAGATTTAGATTCTTCACATCACAAACTGGAAAAATGATGACATAAGATTCAGATAAAGAGTGTAATAATAGCCAATGGTGCTAGAAGAAGAGGGACAAAGACTCCAGTTTTTTTTGCTCCATTGCACAGGTCTCCAGAACAGCATGTAAGACCCACGGAACTGACTGTGGCGCACATGTCACTTCTCATGCAGTGTTTGCTGATCATATTTTGAGCAACTGCAACAACAATAAAAAATAAATAAATAAAACAAAGTTGTATTAAATATATTAAAATGTGGGGTTAGGTTTAGGGTATGCTTTTACAAGGCAGAACATTGTTGTACTATTTTTCTGATACAAGAGCAAATGTGTCAGTAAAAATAGAAACCAAACTATATAAAATACATATATTAGAGTTATTTTGTGGTGCTAAATTAAACCTACCTATGGTTGTGGAGCAGCGGTCAAAGCCACGAGGACAGGACCATATTTGATCACAGCTGCCAGGATTTACACCCCAACAGATGTAACACTGTAAACCGTATACTGAAGGGAAAAAAAGTCATTCACAATGGCTGATAAAAAAGGAATCAAAATGAATGCTGATCTCAAATGCTCTTACCTTCTGGAAGGATCATACAGATGACAGCAAAAGATACAATCAGCCTCATAGTGAATCTTTGATCAAATGGGAACATGCAGAGAACTAGAACCCTGTCAGACCTATGGTATTAAATGAAACTCATCCACTGCCTTGCACATTTTATTATCTCAAACTAAAGGACTACATTGGCTTAGTACCAACAACCATTTATGTTTTGGACAGCTGACATGTAGGGAGTGTCTACCCGTCACCTTTTGTAGTAGGTCTTTTATTGAACATGCTTATGGCTCTGTACAGTTCCACCTATTTATCATCAATTCGTTTTACAGGAATTCCCAGTGTTGATAAGAGTTTGTTTATCCTGAGACAAAACTTTATCTTTGTCCAGTGTTTGTACAAAATATTTATCAAAACACTTTGGTGAAGTGACTGAAGCTGCTGCACCCAAAGGTTTTAATATGTTACTAATTTCTGTATAAACAGAAACTGCAAACCTTAAAATTCAAGTCATAGCTGTAAAAGCTTTGCAGGCATTCTAGATAGACAATATGATACTGATGGTACATCCCAGTCAAAAACTACTGCTAGTTTTGTGTGTAACAATCTAGCTCTCCCTCACAGAGAGTCCAATTTTAGTGTCCATCAAATAAATCCTAGATTCATTCAAACTAACAATGGCAGCAATAAGTTCTTCCTACAGTAACATGACAGTCTCACACACACATTGTCTGAGCTTGTTTGTGTGGTTCTGTAATAGCATTAATAGACCTGCGTCATTAATCTGCTCCCAGAAAAGGAAGAGTGACTTAGAAATACTCTCTGAGCAGCACGATTTAAAGACAACTCACCCAAATGATGAAATCATTAATTTCGTATGGCGGGGTGACTTTATTTATAAAATATAATCCCTCCTTCTTCTTACTAGAGAATACGAATAAACTGAAATTGGCAATGTATGGTGTACACCAGCCCATCTCTGTTTGGTCTGCTTGCTCTGTCTGTTCATTGGTAATGAGTTTGCCCTTTTACCCCTGGATTAAAAGCCTTGTGTAGGAGGCAGTCAAACAGTTAAGTTTAGGATACCAGGTTAACCACTTTTTCTTTTTAATTTGTTATAATTCTTTGATTCCAGATGTATTTTTCTATCTGATAGTTATGTAACAACAAGTCTAATCATCTGGAGAAATTGGACTCACATGGTGCAGTAAGAGTAGCTATAGTCGTCTTTGTAAGTCAAAGTGCAGGAAAAGCAGGGGTTCAGCACTTAATTACAGAGCTGTAAAGGTCATGACATTACTGCCCAATATAGCTTCCTCTTATTAAGTTTGGCAGCCAGCCACAGCAGGATAACAATGCTTCTCTGCCTTGTGTGTCTGAAAAAGAGAAGGAACTGGCAGAGAACTGGGAGGTGAAGTGTTAATGTATCCAGTACTCTGAAGGCCCTTGATCTGTG
Organism: Etroplus canarensis; assembly: GCA_015106775.1. Lineage (NCBI taxonomy): Eukaryota > Metazoa > Chordata > Actinopteri > Cichliformes > Cichlidae > Etroplus > Etroplus canarensis. The sequence continues at coordinate 7,624 of VUQH01069360.1, forward strand.
CTTTCATTTTTATTTGCTTGACCCAGTTGTCGATCTGTTTTATTACCTTGTTTTGTATTCGTTGCCATTATGGTTTTATGAGGTAAGAAATTATGACCACAACGAATCTTTTGTTGCATTACAGCTGTGTAGATATGTCTGTCATTCATTTATTTAGTTATTTTTACATTTGATTGACAAGCAGCTGTGAAAACATTTTCCCTGCTTTTAAGTACCATTATAGTAATGTTTAAATATTCCATAAAAGTATTGATTTTAAAGCTATACTTGAGAGATCTTAATAGCAAAATTAACTTAATGGATCAAAATTTAAAAGCGGTGCAGCACAAAGATGGCCTTTTAACTGAGACTGCAGCCTTGGAGATTGTAGCCTTGATACTTATACTAGTGTGTCAGCACTATTTTATTGCTAAAGCATTAAAATATTGTATGAGAGCTTTCAGTGAGACATTTAAAGCCATTTGGTAATTCCTTATTTTGTTCTGTTGCAACTTGGAAGTTAACCTCTGAAAAAGAGAGAAAAGGTTGACTGAGGATGATGTGAACTGTGTTACAGGAGGTTTAAGCATAAACAGGTTTGAAAGTGGATTGCTCTTGATGTCATGATGCTATGGTGCGCTTAAACATATGTACTGGATGCTTCAACAGTGAGGATTTTCATTAGGAAGACTTGTGTTGCTCAGCAGAAAGGAGAAGAAGAGGTAATTTCATGACACAAATTAGTGCAGCTTTAAAACACATTACCTGAAACTTTAGTGAGGAAAAGTTTCAGGTAACTGAAACTTTTGTCAAAAAGTTAATATTGTCAAAAACAATATTAAATATTCCTTTTGACAATATTTAATATTTGAACAAAAACAATAAAAATATCAAAAACAGTTTAAAAAATTAAAATAACATTAACGCTAATGTCTTATGTTATGACATCAGTGTATTTACTGTGAGCTACTGTGTGCATGACTTTCTGCTTGGGACACTGAACCCGACCAAAAGGTCTGATCCTAAAATCAGCCCTGCTAGAATACCACCAAAATTGTAAAAACACCTACCAAAAACACATCTTACTTGATCATGTCAGTTTATTAGTTTAGAATTCATATACATGTAATGAATTTATCATGCATGTAAGTTATTACAGTGTTATACATGCCATAAATATCAGTTTAATGACCAGCAGTCCCCCCGATTGGTTGGTTTTCACTTCTTGAACTGAGGAATCGGGGAGGGGATCTTGATGTCCTGCCCCCTCTCCAGCCTCTTCTCACATTCAATAAGATAATTTACACCATCAATCACTAACTGCACCAGCTCAACCTGTAGATACAGTAAAGCCAGAGTCAAAAACAACTGAATTACCAGCCTACACAAAGCTGTTAACAGTTTTGCAGTTACATTTAAAAGAACATCTATGTAGATCTTTAGCTATGATCCTGATAAAGATGTAACTCAATGGTTCATGTAATGTTATAAGCACTTTAACTGATTTCAGCAGGTAGTTCTTTCCACAAGTTGAAGGAGTCGTACTTTTGTTTGTTAGTTTAACCTATCTTTAACTGTAAAACTTCATTTTTGTCAGCATTTTACTAGAATACCTGACTTTTTATAATTAAGCTCTCCAAAAAAGTAGTAATTGCACTAAAAGGTACATAAGGGCTCTTTCTAGCAAGAATGGCAAGTTGAATTTACACCTTAACACTTGCGCCTCCAAAGATTACCCTTTGAATACAGGGGTTTTCCCTGAGGCTATACACAAATCCTGCCTCCTTTGGCTCAAATGGCAGAAAACCCCACTCCTCCACTATAGCCCTGACTTACACAACAGTTTCCTTTCGCAGCATTTAACTGGTAGCACTTGTTAGTACACAGCCTGCAAAGAAGTTCTGCACAAGAACCAGCAGCTATTTAGCCTCCAATGAGACATCCCTTCCTGGATTACAGATTAAAGAACAGCAGGGGGTGCAGTTATTCCCAGCCTACACCTGTTGTGGTACAAATGTCTGCTCTCCTCTATTTGACTCCATCCTTCTTTGCCTGCTGCTAATTTTAGTTTTACTTGCATTAGCTGTTGTCTTCATTTCCCGAGCAATTACCTCTGACTTGCCCAGACGGTCAAGGTTAGAGATGTCAAAGGTGTCTCCAGAAGCAGCTGTGTCAACACCTCCTGTGCCTCTCTTCTGCAGTCTCAGATTATCCAGGATCTTTTTGAAGCGAGGGTCCTAGATCATGAATACAAAATAAATTCAGAACAAAAACAAATGGTTGAGTGTGTCATTTTGAGCATGCATCTGCAACTGATGTCAGTTGAACTGTTGTTATGATTCCTGAATTGCCTTGCTGAGAAGGGGCAGGCGGATATGCACACCAGCCCTGAGCCCTGTGCCAAGATTAGAGGGGCAAGTGAGGATGTAGCCCAGACGTTCATTCCACATGAACTCCCATCCTCTCTCCTGGATTAGATGCTCAACCTAGAAGTTACAAGAAAGAGTAACAATGTTAACTTTCTGGATCTCAAGGTTTTCTAGGTAAAAAACTAAACTTTGAGTAAATAAGTTCTTCAAAATTTTTGTTATTCCCATCACAGACTCTATTGAAGGACTAAGGTATACTGAAAAGGAATCTTTTAATTTTAAAAGCTCACAGTGGACCATTGTTGTGCGAGAAGAGAAAGAGGCACACCTGTTTCAGACCTCTGCAGAATCTTTCAAACACCCTCTTCATGTTTCCTCCTTTTTCCATGGATATGATCCTTGTGTGGTCCTCCTCATTGATCCAGATCAAGAAGTTCTTCTCATTGTTATGCCTGAGTATCATGAAGAAAGAATTCAAAGCTATGTGTTGATCTTCATGTTAAAACACCAAGCCATACAGGAGAATCAATTATCGAGAAAACATATTTTAAGTCACATTCAATGTAGCAGTAGTCAGTAGCAGATGTAAGGGAAAAAACTACTTTTTTTTAAAGGAAATGCTGTTAAGGTTGGTAAGAGATGAGGAAACATACTAGAAAAGACTCTTTGAAGTTGTAGAGCAAATTGAAATAAAAAAGTGCAGCAAAAAGTATAATAGGGTAATAAATCAGGACCTAAAGTGACTGATTTTGGTCCTAGTAGAGCTGCACTTTTAGGTTTAAGAATACTAACAAGGATTTATTAAAAACAAACTGTTAAGGAATGAAAAAAATCCTGGAAAGAAGTAGTACCTGACCTAAGAAAACCGGTCTAAATTTACACTACAAAATCAATTACATATTAGGCTTGGACTAGCAATTTTTATTGCTGGTTCAAAGATGATACCCACTGAAAGAGTAAGGCTAAACCATGTTTGTCAAATGATTAAAACTGATGACAAGCATCTGCCTTGTTTCATTCTGTAATCAATCTACTGTGGCTAACGGACTTAGTGAAGTAAAACTTCTCTCTTTGTTTTTATGTTGTTTTTTTTAAAAGTGAATGTCCAGCAATGACCTTTACTATCTTTATAATCTTTAGTTTTATTCTTCTTTATTTATCTACACTGTAGACTTTTTTCCTGTTGGTAATTCCATGTCTCTGATGTATTTTCATTAGTTTTTTTTTTTTGTTCCATGGGCTACTTGTTTCTCATTTATTTACTGTAACAAATGGTAAGTAGTTACGCTTAGTTTTATGTGTCCTAAAAATAAATATCTCCACTAAGGAAATTATGGTTTTTGGCTTCATTTGTTTGCAGGATTACGCAAAAAAGTTACAAATGGATTGGCACAAAAATTTTACCAGTGGTTGGACTTGGCCCAACTTATAAGTGATTAACATTTGGAGTTTATCTGGATTTAGATCTGGATCCTGGATTTTTCCTTTAAATTCTTGAAAACAATACACAGAGCTGGTTTTACACATGGTGTATTTACCTGCCTTCCCTAGAAATACTGCAACACATTGTGATGGTGGAGTCTCTCTACCCTGATCTACTCCCAGAATGCATAAATAATATTATAATGGCCACATTACATAATATTGCCCTAAAAGTAACCTTTAATGTAAACTACATGCTTTCGTCATAATTTAGCGGTTTTACTACAGCAGTTTGTTACAGTGTGTCCTTATATAACTTTACAGAAAATCAGTTCAATCTAATTTGACTGTATAATCTACTTCTCTCATGCTGTGTATAGTGCTGATGCTTAATAGTTTCAGACAGCATCCCTAACCCGCTGTATTAACAAAGTGGTACCTGTTATCAAATAAGGCACTGCTAAACTGATGAAAGGAAGTTATGAAGGGTGCAAATTTGCATTTGTCTTGTTTGTATTCCTATTACTGCTTCTCTTAACCAAAAATGGCAATACATGTGAAAGCATGGATAGCAATCTTCAGTCAGTCTCTAAGGACTCTATATTGTCAACTTATCTATGTTTCTACAGTTGAGACCAAACGTTTTAGCAGTGGCACAAACTGGGTTTTTCATACACTTTGCCTTCAGCTTTTATTTATATTGTTTGTTTGTTTTTACGTTTCTATGATGTAGAGAATAACAATCGTAAACATTTCATCAAGTTTCAAAGACTTTTTTTTTGGCAGTGATGCCACTGCCAAAACTTTTGGCCGTGACTGTTGGTAGATCACTAAGCTACAAAACCACTGTATTTCGTCTAGTCTGATTTTACTTCTAGTCTTACCAGATCCCACGAGCATCAGGCCAATCTCTGGCCATCCCAGCTGCCGTGAGCAGAGGTGACACAGGTTTATCAAACAGGAAGTGCTCCTGATTGACCAGTACAGGGACAGAGGAATTGGTGGAGGGGGGGGCATTAGATGGCAAAATCAATCAAGAGAAGAACAAAAACCAGCCTTGTGTCTGAGTGCTTGTGGGTGCAACTATGTGTGATTGTGGACTAACATCAATGAGCTGTTGCTGCTCTCTTTCAGTCATCTCTCCCAGGCTGTAGTATCGACCAGACAAGTCTCCTTTCAGGCCAGACAAAGCTGTTATAACCACGCGCTCCACCTCACGGCGCTCAGAGCGCGTACATGCAGGGGGAAGACTCAGGCCACGGATGCTGCGACCAGTACGAACACGAGATGACAACACGTAACGCTCATCAAACATTCCCGAGGTGATCTGAAGAGCACAAAGCTAGGTTATTTGGGGTACTGTATGTAGGAGTGGAGACAGGAGTTGAACAAAGGAGCAAAGAGAAGTAAAGTATAACCTTGGAAGCATCCAGGTCAGTTGGGTGCTTCATTATGCGAGGGTCATAGCCATTATGTCTGTCCTTGATAACAGGATCAAAGAGCTCAGCAAACACCTTATGAAAAAAGAATAAATTGCTTAGTCGTCCCTTTTTTGGGATGGAAAACACTTTAACACGGTGCAAATATGAACTCCTACCTCGTAACTCTCCTCATCTCCAGCTACCATGCCCACAGTCTTAATAAAGGGGTGCCCAGGGTTGTCCACTCCTGTCTGAATGCACTGGTCCAAGGTCCAGTTGCTGGGTGTTGTCTTATCCCTCAGACGTGCATAAATGCTTGGGGTCAAGGCAGATGCCATGCAGTTGTTGTGCTTCCTCAGGTCAGGGAAATCAGCACTGTAGAAAGTTAGCAAGGTCTAAATTAATGTTTGGGCATATAAATCATATTCATAGTTCAGCTTATGACACAGACAATGTTTGAAATAAATTACTTTGCTGCAGTTGTGCTTGAATATCTGCTATAATTCAAAGGGAGGCATTGCCAAGACATTCTGCAGTAGCAGATAAAGGGATGTCTGGTGAAATTCACCAGCTAGAATAATGCCTGGTTTTATCTGCTTTCACCTTTTAGCACTCATCAATTCACACATATACACTGATATTCAAGTACCTGGGTGGATAGAGCCTCCTTCCCTCAGCAGCTGCAGTGGTGTCACTGAGAAGATATCCTGATGCCAGAGTGCCAGCTCCTATGGCCAGCATCACTGCAGTGTTACGGCCAGAAATCACACGGGTGAAAGAGTTTGCCATGATAATGAGGTCTGGGTTGTTAGCTGGGGAAAGTGCAAAGGACAAAGGTTACTCTCCAGGAAGTTTATTGACTCAGAATAGACAAGTTACAATTTCCAATCAGGCAGTTTAAGCAACATATCAAGTTGCATTCTTGTGGGAATGTACTGCAACTGAGTTAAGTGCTGAACTCCACATTGAATGCAATAATTTTTGGTTGCAGTTTCATTAGTGTTTCAGGCTATGCCTTCATGTGGATTTGCACTACCTTATAGCACAATGGGCTTCTGATTTAACAAAAGTGAAACTTTCCAGACATTCTGTTTAAAGGTCACAGGTGGCATTTAGGGGGAAGCTGATAATTGGGAATCAGAATGTTAAACCTGAAAACACACAGAGGAGAGTAGAAAGAGAACAATGTGTAGCCTATCTATAGCTGAGCAGAGTATTTGTTTTACAGATATAATACAAGATTGTGTATTTCATTTTAAAAGTCTCACAGTAGTGTGTATGCATGAAAATGAAAACAGAAATCATTGCACCTATTTTGGTTTTGCAGTGATAACTACATGTTGGAGGCAGTACAGAAGAACAAAGCCTTGTATTAAAGTCTGTGAGGATACATACTCAAGCTGGTAGTTTCCACTGTTTGCCATACAGACTAACACTCGTTTTACAATTTAAATGCCTTCTTAAGTAAATACTTCTACATCTTCCTAAGTAAATACTGAGCCAAAACTACTAATGGCCTTAAGCTATGAACTGCTTAAGTAACAGATACACCTGCAGTCTGTCTGATGAGATTATTCTTGAAGCATACAGAAGCTTTCTGATTGGTCACCCTGAGAGAGTCACCGACTCAGGTGATCAGGGGATTTGTGATTGGATTCTGAAATAAAAGTATGGCTTTAATGGTTTATGAAATAATATGAGTCTTAGTTCCTTGTATGATTTGTCAGTCTAATAATCACATCCAGCAAAGAAGGAAAATGCATTTTATTTTCTCTGTGTTTTTTATATATTGGGCTAAAAGTTACATATAGCATCATAAATAGCAATATACATTAACACTGCACTGGATGAGATGCTGCTGTATTGTTGCAGATTATATATTACTAAAATAAATTCTGTATGTGACTTAAAATTAGAGTCTAATCGAGTTTCTCTCCCCCTCTCTCTCTCTCTCTCTCTCTCTCTCGCTCTCTCATTCTCTTATACACACACACACACACACACACCCACACACACACTGATCGTAAACTAAAATGCCAGCTTAGAGTTTGGATCATCCCTGTAAAAAACATGATTCCCTCTGACATCCCGTCAGAGTCATCAGGTGAGCTTACACAGAACAAAGCGGAAGAAAACAGATATAGTGAGTAGGCGGCAGGTGAGGAGAAGTCAGATCTCATGGAAAGCATGAGAGACACATAAGCAAAGGCAATTGAAGGAGAAACCACAGATTGGTCAGAAAGACTTAGAAAAAAGAAGTATCAAGAGGGGTGATGAAGTGTAAAGGACCAAAGGGTCAGTATAAATTGTAAACTCTGGGATTAGAGGGATTTCCATCAGGGAGTACAGAGCATAAGTAGAGAGGGGCGGCACCTGTATCCTTTGGCCCTTGATGTGTGTAAAGACATAATACAATGTCTACAAATGGTTTGAACTGGTTTGTTTTGAAATAAAAAATACACGTAGTTATATGAGATACTACTTGCAGTTTAATAAAGAATAAAAAATGAATTAGTTGACAGATGGCTGGCACCTGTGAATAGAAGGCAGCTTAAGAAGCCCTAATGCAAATAACTACTGTGTAGACCATATAGTGTGCTTTAAATATTCATCTATAGGGCAGTACATTAAAAAGAGTGTTTTGCTGTGTGCGATGAAACAAAGATTTGTTTAGTTATAGAATATTCAAAATTCATTAAACTTAGCAAAAACTTAATGTTTTGATGTGACAGCTACTGCACTTCTATAAGGGAGGCTTGTATGCATGAGTAGGAAGGAAACAGATGAGCAAAAGAACTGAAAAAAATCAAGGTGTGTTTTCATTGCTTACCTTCTAAAAGCTGAAGAGTGGAGGTAGCAGAAGGTCGTGTGTTTCCTGCAGCTCAGTCCAACAAGGCTCAATCTGCAGAGTGAGAGCTGACAGAAGAACAGGGATGGGATCAGAGAGAGATGGGGCCACTGGCTCAGGATTAGCCTCTCACTGGGCAACAGACAGAAAATCCTCTTTCTTCTGTCAGTCATCATGTCTGCCTGTCTCTTTGCATCTGCACTCATGCAAATAGGTGCTTTCATGTATAAACAAGAACTCACTATAGTTTTTTATCATTTTTATCACGAGTGGTCTTCCATATCAAGCAGAAGACACTACTTAAACTATTTGCTCCTTCCTTCATACAAGTTATTAACCTAGATGGGGAGATCAGTCACCTGTAGTACCAAATGTAACAATTCACCAAATTTACTTTCATGGCTTTTCATTCATTTTCTAACAGTAATTCTAAATGTTATTTTGAAAGAATTAAATCTTTCAGGATCCCAGCATTTTTAAACCAGAATCATTAATATGGTTACGTTATACTGCCGCAATTCACCTGTCACTGCCACTGTACATAATTAATATATGATCAAAAATAATTTAGCATCCTGTTAAATTTGCTGTAGTAGCAATTATGTGTGCTACTTTCAGTGATTATCTCTTGGCACTGAAAGGCTGAATGTGTTTATCACGTGCAAGACAAGGTACAAAAGTATTTTATATGCTAGAAATGATGGTTGGCCTATTTAGACGGATTAAAAAGTGTGTCAGGGTCATGTTATCTATGTACTTGAATGTGAATGGATCTGAATACACACAGTCCCTCAACACTTTCCAGTATTTCCTCTTCCTGCTGTTTAATGCATTGCACCACTCAGTGTAAAGTCCAGTTGTATTTATAAAGTTTTAGGTGTGGCAAAAAGCAAATGTCCTCCATTAAGTCACACAGCTTATACAGGGAATATCTAGCCTAATATACTGTGAAAGAACCATTTTGATTCAACCTTTTAGACTTCGAATTCATCACTACAAATTCAGATGCCCTCGCTTTTCATTATTACAGTGTCACTAACTTCAACTAACTGTGTCGTCCATCTGTCCCTCAGAAAGAGGAGTTGTGTTGGATGATCTGCAGTAAAATCCCTACTGAGAGACAAATGCTTACAACCTAAAGCTACCACCCTCCAGTCTGTTTATCCCTATGAAAAACTCACAGCAGATCCCACAGTAACAACTTTTCACATTCTCTCACCAACATTTTAAATGGTGGCCTTATCATCTACTCGACTTGTTTGAAATACACAACATGTCATATTTCTTTTTCCCTCTCTATCTCTTGTTATCTTGCCTGCCTTACTGTTTCTCGTTCCAGCAATGCCAGATTTTCTCCTCCAACAAACTCAAAAGTGTCATAAGTTCTTCTCATTGTAGCTACTGAAACCCAACTGAACAATATTTTGTTTACATATTTAAATCTCACTTTGGTATCTTAATTAGTTGTCTGAAAAAATGGAAACCACACACTGATAGATTATTTAAATATTAGGTGTACACAACCCCTTTAATGCTTTCTATTTTGACATTTGATAATTTTACTAGTATTCATACTTGTCCATGAAGGTGTGACATGCAATTAAATACCCCACCCATAATTAAATTGAATGGCATTTATATAATTCTTTTCTATTCCTATTGAAAGTGCTTCAGAATAACATACACATTTAACCATAATCATTCATACAATACTATGTTCTATACCCTTAATGTACCTCACATTTACATCACATCATCAAATAACCTGAGATACATGTCAAAATCAGCAGAAGTTGATAGTGAAAGGAGCTTATCAGATTTTTTGCCTTGAAAGGAAAGTGATGGTGGATGACACACAGGAAATAGTCTGGCACAGACTCAAACACAGACCCCTGCAGGAGAATGATAGCACTCAGTATAATGGTCACCTGCTCACCAGGTGAGCTATCACAGAACCATTCAAAGCGCACATTGAAAATCTCGTCTCCAAACTGAAGGTCAAACTCGGCTTCTTTTTTAGGAATAAATTCAATTTTTCCTTAAAGACAAGAGAGTATTTGATATCTGCAACCTTTCTTCCTCTGTTGGATTATGGTGATTTATTGTTTTTAAATGCCCCTGATCAGTATCTTAAGAAGTTAGACGTTGTGTACCACTGTGCTTTACGTTTTATTACTGGCTGTGGAAATCTCACACTTCATTGTATTTTGTATGCTACTGCTAAGTGGCCATCTCTTTATGTATGTAGGCTCTCGCACTGGTTGATTTTCATATATAAAACCATTCTTGGCCTAGTTCCCCCTTATCTTTCTACCTATATGTGCATAAAACAAAATCAATATGTTCTCCGTGCTCGCTCTACTCTACAGATGGCGGTTCCAAGAGTGAGAACAGAACATGGTAAAAAAAGCTTTTAAATAAGCGACTCCTTTCACGTGGAACAACTTACAGGCTGAACTG
>VUQH01069361.1:0-10155 GCA_015106775.1 Etroplus canarensis
AAATTTTGTTACCCCAGCCAGAATATATGAGCTACTTCTAGAATGTTTTTATGCTGATATCAAAATTGCAGGATTCAAATGAGTTCTGGGGGCGAAAAAAACCCCCCAACAATAAAAAAAAAGAAACACTGAACTTATCTGTGGCCAAAACAGCTTTAGTTTGAAGAGTGAGTAAAAAGTATGAAAAAATGAACTGAAAACTTCTCCGAACTTTTAATTGAGTGAAAGATGAGTTTAAAATTGATTTGGAAATGTTTTAAAAAAAAAAAAGACTGTGTAATTTGTGGCAACTGAAACAAAGTCCCCTGATGAAAAACTTTTTTTTTTTTTAGATTAAGTCTGCATGCACAAAGCGATGAGGGTAAATCTTGCTATGGTCAGTACAATTTTAGGACCTTCACCCTGCAAAATGTCTAAAGAACTAAATGAATTCAAACACTGCATGTCTCTTTTTAACTGTGGCAACTGCTGATAATTATAATGAGAAAGAAGAAAAAAAAAATCCCAGCTAGCTCAAATTAGAAATATGGCGCTGTGGTCTGTTTACTTTTCTTTAACAGCTTTCATGTCCTCATTGTAATTACTTAAAACTGAATTCACTGAATTTTAAGAGAGCAACATGTTGTTTACTAACCCCCCTGCTATGAGCCCTAAGAGCGGTCCATAATAACAACCTTTTTGTGGGTTAAAAAAAAAGTATTTTTAAGAACACATTAAGAGAGAGCTAAAAAGAAATGAAGAATGGGGCATAAATGTTGGCCACTGATGCCACTGAACCAGTTCCGGAGTTTATCAAATAACGCAGCACATACCAATTGTGGCTTTTGGCAGAAAACCCAAATATCAAAATACTATGAAAAAAAAAGACTTTGTGTATGATGACCACTCAAGCTGTCTAAAAGCTCCTTTCCTGGTGAATGCAGAAAACAAGTTATATCTGTGTTACTTACAATACACAGATTTTGTTAAAGGATCTCCACCACAATGCAGCCAGTGAAGAAATAAACCTTGTGCTTGATTCTACTATAAGCATTCATCAGGCTCTGTTGTGTGCCTCTGAGCAGCCATTCAGCTTAGGGGCTCTTTTTTTTAAGCAGAGCAAGTATGGAGGCCAAATGTGGATCACAAGCTCAGAGCCATGGACAAAACAGGATAGAGCAGAGAAAAATTTAGCAGGAATGAAGAATAGTGGACCGTTACGTGGAACCGGAGCACTGTCCTGAACTGCTACGCTTGATCACAACAAGGAGACTGTAGTATTGATCACTTTCCGATGATAGGGAAATGGCAAAAGCAAGCTCACATCGGCCAAGACACGGGGCACACTCTGCCTTGCTGCTGGCAGTATTAACAGGTGCTAATTCCATCTTTCCCCAACTTCAGTGTCCCGCTCGTGCCCCCAAAGAGCCAATCAACAGCTGACTTGGAAAACGCATGAGCCAATTGTGTTGTTACACTAACATGTGCACAGTAGAGGTTTGCAACAGCTTCAGCTGTGCAGTGGCAGACATATCTAGTCGTCATTGCAGCAAAGATGTAGGTAAGTGTAATTATTTTTCTGACTGAGAACTAGCACAACATTTGTTCAGTGCTCTGGTGGTGTAAGTCACGGATGAAGAGTGAAATGAAGCATGAAATGAAGCGGTAATGTGTTACTTTGTGCATGTGTAGTGAAAGTGCAACTAGCTGGAAACAAAAGCTTTTTAAACCTTCTTTTGGGGAAGAGCAGCAAACAATTGAGGCTACCTTTTAAAACAAATTTGACCAGTGAGTCTATCCAGTATATGCAGTTTTTATATCACAGTGATGATGGGAATAAAAGGCTCTCTCCTCGTTCATTTATGCCTATTTGTAGGGGGACTTTGGTAGCGTCCATATAGATTTTGGTAGGCAAATTTTGATGCATTTATTGTGGCCTTATCTTTTATTAAGGCGATTTTGAAAAGGTGCAATTGAACACCTGTCATTAAAAAGATTCCAATCTGCACAGGTACAATGTAGGAGCAGATAATGTACAATCTAAAATTGAACACGCTTAGAGAGTAAGGTGGGTCAAGTCCCAAATGTGCCTCTATAACTCACTTCAATCTAGTACCAAAAAAGTGCAGGAAAGACAGGAAGGAATGAGATTTCTTATTAGTTTTACTTGGTGGATCATAATGGATCAGATAGGAACATGGAGGACCTGATTAGCAATTCTGCTGCCACCCTCCTTCATGGGAAGATGTGATAAGACCCATCCATCAAACTTGACTGCCTCATTCAAAGTGATGGGAAAAGTGAGCCTATCTGTTTATCAGCACTCTGTCTTTCAGATAAGCCTATACTCTCAGACAGCATAGGAGAGAACCTGAAATTAGATATGGAAGAATCTGTCAAGACTATTGCGTTCCTCAGTATAGGAGAGACATCTACTGGCTACCAGCAGTCTTGCAACTCTATACAGGCCTCTCCAGTATATCACCAGGATGTGACATTCTTTTTGATGGACAGAAAACATTGCTTAGTGGTGATGCTCATCTTCTACTTGACTTGTTCCTCATTTTGTGCCTGTGCGAATGTCATCTTTTTTGAATAAAAGTAGACCTACAGAAGAAAAGCTTCTGTGGAGGAGTCAAAGAAGTCAATAATTACAGCAAGTACTCGCTGATTTTAAATGGCAGAGAAACAAAGTGTTCAAGGAGAAACAATTATTTTCAAAAGCTGACACAGCCCCCAGAAATGATGTGTTTGTCAATAAAAGGAAGTGTGATGTGCTTTGGCAGGCAGTGTAGACATCCCAGATGTCAGATTATTGATTTTCAGTAAAATATAAACTTGAAGAATATTAAATGATTTGAATTTTTCTGCCTTTCTTTGTGTTCTGTGCTGTTTTGAAATGCAAATAGCAAGTGAGAAACAAAAGCAAATACATCTATGTCAGTCTGTGCATTGGCCGTAATTTCCTTGTTGCCTTTCTTGCATTTAGTGAAGGTAAAGAAAACAGCAATTGCATCTTTATGTTTAGCCATTTAATAAGAAAAAAATCTATTTGTGTCTGCCAAGTCTCATTTAGTGGGTTAGTACAATCATTTGCAGTGCAGTGAAACCGCAAAAATTCAAATAACACATCATAGGCAACAGGGCCTTAATAAGGGTACTGTGGTCAGGCAAACCGGGACACAGTTTGGAAGGGATTCTAACGAGACTTAATAGAATGGGAACGAAACACGTGTGGACGGTGACAGAGCATGGGCTAACCTGGACAGATAAACGTTTTCGACAGGGTGCGAGCCAACTAGCCAATTATGGAATTACGGGTCACAAAAAACATTGGCAGACCTCAGCTGTGCCCACCTGAGTGTGAGTAGGCAACAGTGCTTGTATGTCGTGTGTATGCACACAAGCATGTGTCTTCATTTGTATCATCTGCTTTTGCGCAGACATTTCCACGAAACAAATGAACTTCTCTCATTATTTATCAATTTAGCTCATATCCACATTTAATCAACACAGCCATATTCATCTCCAGCTGCCCGCTGTTGTTTTGATGCGGCACTTATAAAGGCAACAGCTCCAAATCACGGACATATGCTGCCAACCTAATTCTTGAGAGAGGTCCATGTTTAAAATGACTATGTGCTGTAGCTGCCAAGCCGTCTCTAAGTGGAATTAATTAAAAAATACTATATATTCCATCTGCCCTGTGCATTCTGGCAAACCCAGTGTTTTATACTTTTGGGAGAATATCAGAAAGCAAGCTGGATAAACATGATCTTTATGCGAGTCACCGGAGAACTGCACTCCAGGGTAGATGTTACAGCTACTAAGAGCACATGGTGTGGATGCTGAATATGGACAGAATAGCTCAAGAAGTGGTTTATCACATCTGACAACAGATTCCAACACTTTACACTAGCCAATTAGTAGACCACAGGCCCAGCAACAAGTCAAACCGACACTATATTTTGTTGGCAGTGCCTTTTCAACAGGACAAAGTCTGGGACTTTACAAAAGCACTGTGATAACTAATTTACAAAGTTCACCTATTTTATTCAAGTCCAGCAGCATTCATATTTAAGAGGCAGGGCGTTGAAGCTCATCCTCACTTACATGTAAACTAGCATTCTCTCGTTTTCACTAGTAACAATACGTGGGGCTTGCACATTGTTTGTTTGAGTACTATACTGAACTATATCTAAGTTTTGCTGAACAGATGAGCTGCTTGCAATAATGAGCAGGTGTGCCTAATAAAGTGCCCAGGGTGTTTATGTTAGATTACACTAATTAATTCTACATATTTTAACTGCACTTGCTTTTGATGGAACACTATTAAGTCTATTCCTAGATGTGCTTGCAGTGATACACAAGGGATAAATAAAGTAGTCAAACTCCTGACTGGTACTGTATGCAGATTTTTGCTGGGTATTTAATTGGCTGTGGGTTTTGGATACAGCTGCTTCCCTTTTCCCACTTCTGGGCCTGCCTGCTGTTGCTATAGAAACATCAGAGCAAGAGAGAGAGAGAGAGAGCGAGAGAGGCACTGACTCCAACAGAGGTGCATGTGTGTGCATGAGTATGACTGTGATAGAGTGAGATCTCAAAGAAGACTGCCGGGCTGTGTCTAATGAGTAGAGTGTGTACTCACACTCTTGTGTGTGGAGTGAGCGTGGAAGCTTGCAGCAGGTCGCATCTGACCGAGAGTCAGTTTTCTCCGTATCTCCGTACACACGCATGAATGGTCTCTCTCACTGACATTTGGCCACAGTGGAAGCATGGAAGTCCAAACACTCATATTAAACACAGCATGACATTTGCAAAACACTACAAAGGCACTCTGTTTAAAATAATACAGCTGGACTTTTTCTGTGCAGTGTATATTCAAAGAAGACTATTATTTCCAACTGCAATAATCTGTATTTGGTGGTATTTTTCAGTGGTAGGACTTCCTTGCCCTTTTGTGGGTGGGAAGCATAAGACTGTGAGAGTAGCAGAACAGGAATGACTTTGACAAAGTCATTTAGAATGGAGGTGGGTTGCAAAATCGCTTGCAGATGCAGCAGCAACTTTAGGCATGCTAAATAATCTTAAATAGTATGTCTTATATTTATTGGATGAGTGTGATCTTGCAGTATTGCAGACATTCATGATTGTGTCATGACTGAAAGCAGAAATGATTTTTTGTGAACGCAGTTAGCCGTGCCATCCACAAACGCAGGTTAAAGCTCTATCATGCAAAGAGGAAGTCATATGCGAGCCTGATCCAGAAACACAGCCATCTTATTTGGGCCAAAGCTCATTTAAAATGATCTGAGGCAAAATGAAAAACTGCTCTGTGGTCAGACGAATCAAAAACAGCAATTCTTTCATCAATACCACGTTATCTGGCTTATCAGCGCTCAGATCAAAAGCCTGCATCTCTGATGGTATGAGGCTGCATTAGTGCCTATGATACTGGCAACTTGCAAATTGGTAAAATCTATACAGGTTTTAGAGCAACAGATGCTCCCCTCCAGATGAGCTCTTTTTCAAGGAATGCCTTGCATATTTCAGCAAGACAATACTAAAGCACATACTGTTACAACAGCATGGCATCATAGTAGAAAAGTCCGGGTGCTGAACTGGCCTGCCTGTACTCCAGATTTTTCACCAACTGAAAACATTTGACCTGCCATGAAATGCAAAATATAGCAAAGAAGATCCAGAACTGTTGGGCAACTGGAATCCCATATCAGACGAGAATAGGACAACGTTCCTCTCCAGAAGTCCAGCAGCTGCTCAACCTTAAGTCCCCGACAATTATGGATTGTCGCTAAAGGAAGAGGGGATGCTACACAGTGGTTAACATGGCCCTCGTCCCAACCTCTTGAAGCATGTTGCTGCCATTAAATTCATGAAGAGCTGGCATTTTTCATAAAATATTAAAAGGTCTCACTTTCAACATTTGATGTTTTTTGTGTTCTTTAGTGAATAAAATAATGATTTATGAGATTTGCAAATCATTATATTGAGCTGTATTACATTGCATTGTATATTTTTATATTTTATGCAGCGTCCCAGCCTTTTTGGAACTGAGGTTGTATAAATAAGAGAAAGTGAGCACCCATTTCTCATCATGCTTATTCAAATTTGAAAAATAAATACATATATGAAAGCTTTTTGCTGCTACCAGCGTAGAGTATTTAATAGATGAGGGTCAAGGCTGGTTTGTGTCTTATCTTTTACTTGACTTGTACTTGCTGTACTTGACTGGTACATGATCCTACTTGGATTAAGCAAATTAATAGAGCATCACTTCAAATTAAATGCTGTTATTGTCTTGCTAGAGGAGCAGTGATGTCTGAAAAAGTTGTGACTAGCAGCAGCCTTAAAGGAAAGCATTAACATGGCTAAAAGAAAAAGAAAAAAAAGTGTAGTTATTATGTTAATTCCTAAATGGGACTCTTCTAGAAAGGCTTTGCATAATTCACCATTCAAAGTGATGTTTATTTGGCTTATAATTGGCTTTGGTGTGGCCCAAGCCAAACCTTTTTAGCTATGTTTCATCTGACTGGTTGGTCTTTCAAAACAGAAAATTTGAACAGCAGGTGGGTGGAGCTTATGGGCTCAAGACCACAGTTGGCTGCTTGAGATGACTACACACAGAAGAATACTGAAACTGAGCTTTAGGCTTACAGTGATTACTTGCACATATGTTCACCTCACATGTTCATATTTCATGGTTTGTATATATATATTATTTTGGTCAAGTTTAATATGAGCATTCACCATTTTAGGGAAGGAAACGCATAATAGGTCTTACTTACATCAGTCACAAAGGACTTCAACAGCACTGCAGTAGCTAATATATGATGATGACATCTTCTTTTCCCCAAAGAGTTGCTACAGGAGATGAATCTGCATATGTGGTTCTGCACAGATTTTACACCTGATGCCCTTCCTGATGCAACCCTCCTATTTATCTGGGGTTGGGACCAGCACTAGGAGTACCCTGGCTTGTAACCCCCAAGGCTGGGCTTGTGTCTCCTCCTAAGTGCTAACCAGGGATCTTTCATGTATGAAGGAAATGTGTAAAATAAAATTCAGTCTATCTTGTTCTATCTTAGTCTGAGTATATAATGTGTTGAAAGACTGAAAAAACACTGACAAAAGCACATATTCCTACAAACAACAGTTTACTTTTGTTTGCTTATAAAACAAACAGAAGACCTAATCTAGCACAACAGGTAAGAACACAACGCTTTTAGGATTCCTTTCTAATTACAGTAGTGTGCTTATAACACTCTCTTAATGTTGTTGGGTTATATCAACTTAATATCAGTGAAACAATTAGACTGTTAAAGACTTAAGGGGGCAGAACCACAGTGATTTGGCTTAGGCACAGCTAGGCACTGTAGAGAGTGAAATAGTTTGGAGTTTGGCTTTATGCATTTTTCTCCAGCCAACATTTACCGTGTGTGTGTGTGTGTGTGTGTGTGTGTGTGTGTGCGTGCGTGCGTGTGTGCACTCCAATCTAGGTTTCAGGCTTTTGGACTTAATGACATCACAGCTCCAAGTCAGTCAAAGCAACACAGATCAAAAACACACAGACATACATCTAACGGGTATCATACGTCTAACTTTTTTTGTAAGTTTTATCACAAATCATATTCTAAATGTTGCCCTTCCACTGCCAATTCTGAGATTCAAAGCATGCTGAAGGCTTCTGGCATATGCCAAACTCAAGAGTCTTACAGATCTGACAAAGGGCATGGCGGAGTTAAAGAGCTGAACCTGTAAAATGTGTTGGAGTGATGCAGAAAGCATCCTCTCTGACTTTGAACTTTTCCATTCCTGAAATATTTACTGTTTACTTTTTAATGAAGTCTGCAAGGTCACTGAGTGGTGTGTTTCTTTCCATTATTTATTCAATCTAGTCAAACAGTTGACTTTGTGATCTGAACCCTTAGAAACTTTCCAACAGATAAACTTTGAGCTGTTTTTTCCCTCTGCAGATCTGCATTTGAAACAACTGAACAACTGCTATTTATTAATGTATTTATTCAATAATATATTCATTTATGCCTTCACTGAAATTTTTCAATCTAAAGCATAGGCTGACCTCAGAGAAAAAAACATTGACTTATCAATCACTATGTTTTCTTATATCATCTTTAAAAATGCATTCAAACACATACAACATAAAACAAGTGAGTTTACTTCTGGGCCCTAAGTTGGCACAAATACATGGACAAAAACCTTAAAAATGCATATTCAAGTCAGCTAAACTCTTTCAAACAACAATCTGTAAAATGCCATGGTAAGCCAGTTAAATATACAAACTCTCTATTTTCTCACTCCTTACAAACTTAACCTCTAATAAGCTTTCACATTATGTAACAAACACTAGAACTCCTAGTGATCACAAACAGCTAACCGAAATGTACCACCAAGGCATCTGGAAGCAGTTTATGAAATTGTGTGAAGGCATCTGCAGTGTTAAAAACACATATATCTTCATGTACTTATTTATATAACTTATTTTTAGTTATATCTCACATTATTTATGTCTCACGCTCTGCAATGTAAATGACCCAAAACCAGACAATTTAACTATGTAATGATATTTAATGACCACTAGATGTCAGCAGATGCTCATAATTAATGTGTTTGCCTTGTATTGCATTGATACTGTAATGTACAGTATCAGTCCACTGTATACACTTGTACAGCACTAGGTATGTGTGTCAGCATGTGTGCTATTGTAGTTTTATGTGTGAGCCCAATATGTCACATTATAGTTTGATGAATGGGCTTCACGCTGACTTTTTTATGACTGTGTGTGTGTTTTTCTGTGTGAGTAAGAGGAAATGAGAGGGGGAGAAAAAACTGAGATGGAGAGACAGAGATAAATAGATAGTGACTCCCACCATTAGTCATGGAAGACATCCTTATTACCAAACCTCAACATCATTAACATATTCAACCGGCAACACCCAAGAGCTTACATTCCCAGTTCATGTGCTGCTACATGATTTCTACCTTCCAGACAGTCTACTTGACATATTTCCTGGGGGAATGGGAATCCAAATACGATTCAGATCATTTGAGCGCATCTTTGTGTGTGTGTGTGTGTGTGTGTGTGTGTGTGTGTGTGTGTGCAGGTGTGTGAATGAGTTCATGTGTGGGAAAAACAGATTTAACTGAAGACTGATGAGGAACACCTAATGTGTTGAGTGTTTGCATACTCACACACTCATCAGGGGGTTGAAAGAGAAGCAGACACAAACACACGCGCACACATGGCCACTCTCAGCCTTTGGTGATGGATAAATCAGAGCAGTGTATGTGTCGTTCTAATTACATCCCGCATCCATCCTACTCTCCTCTCATTAAATAATGACGTTTAATCTATGGCCCAGAGCCTTGCCTACAATAGTGCTGTGATAAGGGCAAATTAAACAATGTGCACTTCTCAGCTTCACTGATAGCAAAGGTGAATTTCATTCAGTTGACACTCATGTGTATGTATGCATACTTTCACACCATGCGTGCACATGAATGCAACTCAGACAAAGAAACCTTGCAACCAATGAAACTGACAGTCAATCAATTTTAACCTTGAGCTCAAGGTTGAGCAGAGGAAAGAGAAGTTCCTTCAGTTCAGCTACAGAGACTTCAAAAAATTTAATCCAAAAAAACCCCACCCTCCTCATCTCCAAAATGAAAGCTGTGTTTGATATGGCTACATACAGTCAATATCTGAAGATGAGTTTGAGGTTCAAACTTCTTAGTATTAAGAAATAAAAATTATCCATGTTTACCATGTTAGTTTAGCATGGTAGTTGATAGCTATAAATTATTATGGAAAAGCAAAATTCATAGGAAACCCTTTAGATACATTCTTCTTCTTCTTCTTTCAACTGCTCCCGTTAGGGGTCACCACAGCTGATCATCTGCCTCCATCTCACCCTATCCCTTGCATCCTCTTCCCTCACACCAACCCTCTGCATGTCCTCCTTCACTACTTCCATCAGTCTTCTCTGTGGTCTTCCTCTTCTCCTCCTGCCTCAATATCCTCAATATCCCTTGTCCAATATATCCACTCTCCCTCCTCTGAACATGTCCAAACCATCTCAGCCTTGCCTCTCTGACTTTGTCTCCAAACTTCTCAACATGAGCTGCCCCTCTGATGTA
>VUQH01069362.1:0-11996 GCA_015106775.1 Etroplus canarensis
TCCACTCAAACTCTGTTATGCTTTCTTTATGTGAGTAATATGTGAGTGACAATGCTCCTGCGTGGTGTTCTCTGTTTCAGAACTGTAGCTACTACTGGGGCTTTGCAGCATGGATGGCTTATTACATCAACCACCCACTGTATACACCACCCAGTGAGTACACATGCAGCTGCATGTTCATACACAATACTCACACATACCAGTGTTTGTATCAACTTTTTCTCGCTAATTATATCGCTTGTGTGTCTTGCAGTCTATGGGGAACAACAGATCAGAATTGCCCTCATTATATTCTTGGTAAGACTATTTGTTCCTCATGCATTTTTTTTTACATTTTTAAATACATTTTAATAGATACACCTTGCTAATACCAGCTTGGACCTCCTTTTGGCTTCAGAACTGCCTAAAAGCTTCATGGCATAAATTCAACAAGGTGCTGAAAACATTCCTCAGAGATTTTGGTCCATACTGACATGACAATATCACACAGTGGCTGCAGATTTGTCAGCTGCACATCTGTGACGCGAATATCCTGTTCTACCACATCCCAAAGTGCTCTGTTGGACTGAGATCTGGTGACTGTGGAGGCTTTTTGAGTACAGTGAACTCATTGTCATGTTTAGAAAACCAGCGTGAGATGATGAGCTTTGTGACATAGTGTGTAATCCTGCTGGAAGCAGCCATAAGAAGATGCGTACACTGTGGTCATGAAGGGCTGGACATGGTCAGCAGCAATAGTCAGCTAGGCTGTGCCATTTAAACGATGTTGAGTTGGTACAAGGGGCCCAAAGTGTGCCAAGGAAATACCCCTCCTACATTACACCATCAGTCCCAACCTGAACTGTAGATATAAGACAGGATGGATCCATACTTTCATGTTGTTCACACCAAATTCTGACCATCTGAATATCACAGCAGAAAGCTGACAGCAGAAATCAAGACTAATCACACCAAGCAAAATTTTCCCAGTCTTCTATTGCCCAATTTTGCCTAATTTGTTCAAATTGCAGCCTCAGTTTCCTGTACCTGGCTGACAGGAGTGGCACCTGATGTGGTCTTCTGCTGCTGTAGCCCAGCTGCTTTGTGTTGTGCATTCAAAGATGCCCTTTTTGGTATACTTAGCTTTTAACAAGTGTTTGAGTTTCTGTTTTATTTCTATGAGCTGTAAACAGTCTGGCCATTATCCTCTGGCTTCTGCCATCAAGGCATTTTTGTTCAGAGAACTGCCGTTCACTTAATGTTTTCTATTTTTCGGACCATTCTCTGTAAACCCTAGAGATGCTTGTTTAGGAAAATCCCTGTAGATCAGTGGATCAGCTGAGATGCTTAAACTAGCCTGTTGAGCGCCAACAACCATGCCACGTTAAGTCACTTAAATAACCTTTTTTCCCCATTTTGATGCTCAGTTTGAACTACAGCAGGTCATCTTGACTGTGTCTAAATGCATTGAGTTGCTGCCATGTGATAAGCTGATTAGAAAGTTTTATTAATGAGCAGTAGAAAGGTTGTACCTAATAAAGTGGCCAATGGGTGTGTGTCTATAAAAATATTTCATATCATTAACATTTATTTGTCTTTTTTAATCTTGTTGCTATCCTCAGAAGTTTACAGGAAGCAAGTTGTTTTTTTGGTTTAACTTAAGCCCTTGATTAAATTGTTATTTTGTCGTCTCTTGCTCGGCACATTGACTATTATATTACTCGAGTGAAATTATCACACGTCATGACTGATGTTTTTTCTTTATCAGTTCTGTCAGATTGGCAACCTCTCCATCCACATCGCTCTTCGGAACCTTCGCCCACCTGGTAAATGCCTGTAAAATCTGTCATCTACTGTCACGCTTCTGGTCACAGTGACGTTTAAGCACCATTTCATCCGTTCATTTTTTTTCCCTGTCTGAAAATTATTTGGTACATATTAATTTACATTTCCTAAAAATCACTGTCAGTGCCTTGTTTTTATAGTTAGAAGCTGGCTGAGAAATTTGGTTTTGGTCTCTCTGGGCAACTGTATTTTGTAACAACATATAAAACTAAAGATGACTGAAAATATTTCATTATTTTCTATTACCTGCATTCAGGCTCTAAAACCAGAAAGATTCCCTATCCAACCAAGAACCCCTTCACCTGGATCTTCCTGCTGGTGTCCTGCCCCAACTACACCTATGAGGTAACAAGTTTAATGACTATGGTAGCTGGCTTCAGAACCAGAGTTTGTGGATGTACTTGTGGTTGCTGCCCCCTGGTGGCTTCAGTGTATCTTTGTCACATCATTTGCTTTTATTCCTAACAGTGTTCTATAAAACCAGCCACAGGGGCCCACAAGCCAGTGTAGTCCTAAATAGGTCAACCCCAACTTTAACACCACCTGCTGAATAATGTGTAGGTCTCAGATAAGCTCTGTCCTGTCAGAGATGTGAGACACTCTGGAAGTGTCTTGTGATGCTTTGTAGTAGACCATTAGGGTCCTGTGGGCCTCTGTGGTTTGGGCTTGTACCAGTTCATATTGCAGATGAATGTAACTTTTGGCCGTTGCCTTGTATTCTACACCAAGGGGTGGCCACAGCGGATTAATCCGCATTGGTAATTTGGCGGAGGTTTTGCACCAGATGCCCTTCCTGACGCAACCCTCCATGGTGAGAGGGGCTTGTGCCCCCCCGCAGGATCAAACCAGGGACCTTTCGCTTGTAAGGCAAATGCGCAAACCACTATGCTACTGGGGACACTCTAGTTCATATCGCAGATAGTCAATTGTTTGCAGTCTACAGTCTGGAGGCTGGGACAACACACTGGGCACTTTGTCACGTTATTTGTACCTTTTCCTGAGTGGCTTCTGCAGTGTTGCGGGAGTGTGAGCTTGGTCTAAAACAATGTTTAGGTGGGCCATGCATGTCAGAGTAACATCCAAATGTTTGCTAGGACCCACAGCAGAACATGGCACTATAAAAATAATCGTTATTCACCCAACATGTCATCACTCTTAATGTTATGGCTAAACTATATATTTATTTTCTACTAGTCTACTTACATTTCCTAAATCTATGGAAACATTGGTGGATTACACATTTGCCTTGCAAGCAAAAGGCCCCTGGTTCACTTTCCAGGTAGGGAGACAAGCCCTGTCTCACCATGGAGGGTTGCGTCAGGAAGCTTAAAACCTCTTCTAAATTACCAATGCGGATTAATCTGCACTGGTAATTTGGTAGAGGTACCTTTGGCTGCTCTCTTGTATTGTGGAGAATACAAAGGGCCAATGGTACATTTTTACAATCTGGTAGCAACCTCAGAAATCTTAAGTGGAAAGATGTCATATCCATGACATGTATACTGCTTTCTGCTAACACCTTCACAATGCAAAACAGTGTGGATTCATGAGCATGTACAATCTTAGTGTACTTCTCCTTGTTTATAGAAAATGAGCAAGAAAAATTAGTTGGGGGGCGTGGAAGCTTGTATCACATCCTACTTCTTGTTCCTGCAGCTGGGCTCCTGGCTTGGCTTCACCCTCATGACCCAGTGTCTACCGGTTGCCTTCTTCACCTTGGTGGGCTTCATCCAGATGACTGTTTGGGCCAAGGGGAAGCACCGCAGCTACCTGAAGGAGTTCCGTGACTACCCTCCTCTGCGCTCACCCATCCTGCCTTTTATCCTGTAGAGGAATAGTGACCCCTCCTGTCTGTAGGAATCATGTGCAGCACTGCGCTATCTCAGAGCGCCCTCCCCTTCTCCTTTATCCAAAGTCTACACTAGAACCTGCTGGACTGGAAGAATAAGAGCGTATCCCCCATCTTCATTTAGGGTGAACCTTTGCTTCCTGTAATCCCCTCAGTTCTGTGTTGTGTGAAAATGCAAAACACTATTAATTTTTTTTTATTGCAGACAAACCCATTCTGACTGGATTGATTTTGATGTACATTGATCTCCCAGAGCAGTGATCACATTTAAAATACCCAGTGTGAACAGAATGACTTACTGTACATCATAACTTTATTTTTCCCATTTGATACAGTTGTTCTTTGGTTGAATTTACACCTGGTGATATTTAACATTTAGTTTTTATTTCCATGAATCCAAATCTAAAACCATGACTATTTCATTTTTTTTGGTGTCTGATGTAATTTATTAAAAAAGTAAACTAACATTTTGTTGCCTTGTCTTTTTAAAAGTAACCATTTCAGGTTCATTCAGAATATCTACACTGATTAATGGTGAACTAAACTGAAGAATGAAACAGCAATGGTCTGTGGACTGAGGTGTCCAATTCATAACCTCACATTTAACTTTCATTGTTTTACTGTCACAAATAAGACTGTGGGGTTGTAGAGCTTAAACAATATTGTTTAATGTGAACAGTAGCAGGTATATACAAAGAAGGACAATCAGAGGATGAACTGATTACGCAGCGTGTGCCTGAGCCTCACTTCTCTTCTTCCTCAGCTGGAGCCTCCTCTCCCTCTCGTACTCCTTCATACGCATCACATAGCTGGAGGCAGATACAGAAAAGCATCCATAGTTAACAAGCTGGTTATAATGTGTATCATCACATTTTTATTGAGTTAAATCTAAAGTTGAACAAATTGAATATGCTGAAGCATCATCTCAAGTTACCAGTGGGTGAAAAGTTTTTAGGGAACTTGGTGCAAAGAATGATATTAAGGTTTCTTTCAGTTTTTGTGTTGCT
Organism: Etroplus canarensis; assembly: GCA_015106775.1. Taxonomy (NCBI): domain Eukaryota; kingdom Metazoa; phylum Chordata; class Actinopteri; order Cichliformes; family Cichlidae; genus Etroplus; species Etroplus canarensis. Next base: position 4,681 of record VUQH01069362.1, read on the forward strand.
TTCTTTACACCATGCAGCAACCTCTGGAGCTGAACAATAAGACAACACTGAAGTGCAAGAAAACAGCTCCAATAATCAAACTGAGTCCATACTCACAGACTTCTGTTAAAAAGGCCCACTTTCAGAGACAAAATGAACATGTTCAGCCTGATACAAAAAACTGTTTTGGTCTCTTATTGCTAATTTAACCACTGTGTAGAAAGGTGGAATTTTATAAATGTTTAATGATGGGTATGCTGATAGATGGGCTGTAGCCAATAGCTGTTGGGTTTCACTTTTGCTCATTTGAGTTAAGGAACTGAATTTCAGCTATTAGTGGCTTTACAAACATCTTTAATAAAGTTATGTGAAATACAAATACGGACTGCTATGTTTGCTAACTAAACTAGGTAATGTTAATACAAACCCCATTTCCAGAAAAGTTAGGATATTTTACAAAATGTATTAATTTGATATGCTAATTCATGTGAACCTTTATTTAGCTGATTAAAAATTTTCAATAGTTTTACTGACCAACTTCATTTTATTTTGTAAATATACACAAATGTAGAATTTGATGGCTGCAACAGACTCAAAAAAAAGTTGGGGAAGAGTTAAAACGGGAATCAAAAGTGCAAAGAATATTCAAGTAACAGCAGTCTGGAAGACTCCACATTAAGCAGGTTAACTGGGAGCAGGTGAGATATGATTGGGTATAAAAGTAGCATCCATCAAAGGCTCAGTTTTTGCAAGAAAGGACTCTGGTGCAGAAATTTTTTGAGAATTAGGTAGTTCAAAAGAAGCATTTCTCAGGGCAAGACTGCAGAGAATTTTGTTTTTCCAGCATTTACAGTGCATAATATTGTGAAAAGATTCAGAAACATCTAAGTGCATAAAGGACAAGGTCAGAAACCACTGATGGATGCATGTGATCAGGCGGCACTGCCTAAGGACCAATCGTGATACTCGGACAAATCTCAGGAGTGCTTTACAAAAAGATTGTCACTTAACACAGTCTGTCACTGCATGCAGAAACAGAAGTTGAAAATGTAAAAAGGAAGCCATATCTAAGCTCTATGCAAAAATGCCACTGAGTTCTCTGGGCCCGAGCTCATCTCAGATGAACCAAAGACTATGGAACCGTATGCTGTGGTCAGGCGAGTCCATATTTCAGCTCAATTTTGGGGAGGAAAAGGCAGCAAATTTGCCACGTCAAAGAGACTAGCAATCAACCAGAATGTTATCAGTGAAAGATGCAAAAGCCAGCCTCTGTGATGGTATGGTGCATCAGCGCCCATGGTACGAGTGTCTTTCTTATGTGAAGGTACCACTGACTTTGAGGCTTATATTAGGATAGAAAAACATATATTGCCATCAAGGTAACATGTTTTCCTGGGATGTCCATGGTCATTTCAGCAGGACAATGCCAGACCACATTCTGCATGGGCTGCAGCAGCATGGCTTCACAGACAGTGTGTGTGCTTGACTGGCCTGCTGCTGAAAAGGCAAATCAGACAATGGACCACAGATTGTTGAGCAGATGAAATGTTATATCAGCAAGAATGAACAAGATTGCAAAACTAAAACAATCAGTATCCTCAGTTCTAAAATAAATGAAAAATGTTATTAAAAGGAAAGGTGATGTAACACAATGGCAAACACGCATCTGTACCAACTTTTGTTGAGTGTGTTGTCTTTTTCAAAATTATTTCACAAACACATAACATATACACATACATATACCCACTACACACAGAGACTGCATACCCTTGCATCATAAAAAATAAAAAAAAATAAAAATAAATTAAGAAAGAGCAAAAAAATTAGATAAATAAATAAATAAAAATAATAATAATTTTAAAAAGGGGGGGAGGGGGGAGTCATCAAATTCTAAATTTATGTATAATTACAAAATACAAATCAAGCTGGTCAGTAAAACTATTGAAAATCTTTATTGTACTTATGTCAGTTAAGTAAAGGTTCATGTGAACTGACATATCAGATGTGTTTTCACTGTATTTCATAAAATACTCCCAACTTTTCTGGAAATGCAGTTTGTAATAACTTAGCACTCCACACTTTTATTCAAATACAGCCACCTCTGGCCCTAGAAATATCAAGATGGCAATGGCCATAAAGCTAAATTAGAAGGTTTTGAAATCCCAAGTTCACAAACCAGTGGCAGTGTTATAGTAGCTATGTCCATCTTCTATATATACATATGGTTTACAGATGCTTTTATTTTTTTTAAACAAACGAGGATAATTTGTCCCTAAAATGCTTACAAAAATGGAAAAATTCCATAATAACTCCATCTGCTCAGAAATGTGATATAACCAAAAGCTCAAGAACAGTTCTGTCAGTCATTAAGTGCAAAGGCAGCCACCTGTATTATACTGAGACTTCTTCTGGTTTGCCCACTTGCTTCCATAAAACCACATTGTTTGTATACAATTTCTCACCTGGGATTAATAAAGTATTCTGATTTTTAATGGGATTACGTGTTGCTCAGTATCAACAGTTCCACTGGTGAACTCACCGTAAATAAGCAACTACTTACAGCAGAAATGGTAAACCCCAGATTACTCTCTACAAATAACTATTATACTTTAAAAACTGGTTTTAGAAGCCAACTCTATGGCAACTCTAAAATGTCTCTATTCCAACTCTAAACACTTACTCCTGATGTTCACAGTAGTCCCAGTCGTGTCTTTCATGCTTGCAGGCCAGGAAGTTAGGCCAGGTGTCCCTCTTGCACTTCATGAGTTTCAGGAGGTAGTGGGCACAGTAGTCCCTCTGCTCCAAAGGCAGCTGGGCCAAGTTCATCTGCTCCTGGGTAGCTATCATCTCTGGCAAAGGAACAGGAATTGTTCAGTCATCAACCAGTCAAGCACCTTGATGTGATTATGAATGACTATCTGTTGTTCGAGTCCTGTCCAATGGAGAAGCGTGCAAGGAACACAAAAGGTGTACTTTTCATGTCTTCACTGAATACACTGACTCAAAGTCCAGGTTGGAAAAAGTTCGCAAACTCGTGAATTTAGTGCCTCAGAACTTCCAGGTGTATTTTATAGCTGCTTGTGATACCTGCACAATGATGAGGAGGAATTTGGAACTCCCACAGAACTGTTTTATTTCATTAATGTTTCTGGCACATTTTGACTGTACAGTCCCCTTCAGGTCAAACTGCAGCATGTAAATCAGGTTAAGGTCAAGACTGTAACTTCTATCCAAAACAGGACATTTCTTGTAGTCCACGAATCTTGCTGTTAACCCTGATCCTGCCAGCTATACAACTGACAGTGAATGAATACTGATCAATATATAGACGACCAGCAGTACACGGAACTTTTTTGTATGTTCCCCAAGGAGTCCCCACAGCGGATTTATCTGCATTGGTAATTTGGCAGAGGTTTTACACTGGATGCCTTTCCTGGTGCAACCTGCCCATGGTGGGAGGGGCTTGTGTCCCCAGCTGGAATCAAACCAGGGCTTTTTGCTTGTAAGGCAAATGTGGAAACCCTTACAACATAAAATGCCTTCAGATGACTATTATGGTCTGTCACTATTTAAACACAATGGAGTTGAATAATGTTGTAGTGTAGAGTTGCTTTTCCTCTCCAGATGAATTGGTATGCATTTTGGTCAACTTTTGCCTCACCTGTCCAAACAAGCGTTGTTGAACATTCTGAACGATTTCTGCACTTGTGGACTGAAAAAACTCTTAAGAGCAGGACTTCGTCAGTAGAGAATTTGTTTGTGTATATATATATTTTTTTTAATTAAAACAGGCACATGCCCATCACACACTGAAACACCTGACTGTCCATTTACAGTTAGGTCCATAAATTTAGGTGTAATCATAAGGTGTATGTTTTGTATTTTTTCCCTGTACACCACCACAGGGGATTTTAAATCAAACAGTCAACACGTGACTGCAGAGCAAACTTTCCGTTTCAATTCAAGCAGTTTGACAAAACATTTGCATTAACTGTTCAGGAATTATAGCCATTTTTACACATTGTAACCAATTTTCAGAGGCTCAAAAGTACTGGGACAAACAATTTTAAAAATAAGAATTGTTTTTAATACTTGGATAAAAATCCTTTGCAGTCAATGGCTGCCTGAAGTCTAGAACCCAAAGACATCACCAAATGCTGTTTCCCCTCCTTCGAGATGCTCTGCCAGGCTTTTCCTGCAGCTACCTTCAATTGCTGCTTTTTTGTGGGTCTCTGTCTTTCATTTTGTCTTCAATAACAGAAAAGCGCAATTTGTTGGGTTGAATATTCTATTTCTTTGTCTGAAAAAAAAAAAAAACGTTCCGGTTGCTTTCGCAGTATGCTCTGGGTCGTTATTAATTTGCACTGTGATGTGCCATCCAAACAGTTTTGCAGGACTTGGCTGAATCTGAGCAGAGAGTATGGGCCTGTACACTTCAGCATTCACCCTGCAACTTCCATCAGCAGTCACATCAGTAAACACTAGTGACCTGGTTCCACCGGTAGCCATACAAATCCATGCCATAACCTTGCCCCCACCATGTCTGACAGATGATGTGGCACGCTTTGGGTCATGAGCTGTTCCTTTCCTTCTCATCATTTTGGTACAAGTTCATCTTGGTTTCATTTGTACACATTTTTTACTTCCCCCAGGTCTGGACAGGCTCTTTTAGATATTTTCTGGCAAAATCTAAACTGGTCATCTTGATCTTTAATATAACCAGTGATTTGAACCTTCTTATAAACTCTCTGTATTTGCATTAACAGCAGCATCTCTTGATGGTAGGCGACACCTCCTAGAGAGTGTTCTTGACTTGGCTAGATGCTGTAAAGGAAAAGATTCTTTGATCACCCACTTCAGTTGTCTTCCATGGTATTCCAGAGCTGGCCAGTGCATTCCTTCTTTTTAAGAATGCTCCAGATCATTGTTTTGGCCACTCTGAAAGTTACTGCTCTCCCTCTGACAGGTTTATTTTGGTTTGTCAGCCTAATGAAGGCCTCATTCATTTACATTTGCATCTCTTCGGAGTATCAGCTACAAAATACAAGTTCAACACTTGGAATCAACTCCAGGTATTTTATCTGCTCGGTTTATCGGGGAATAACGAGAGAACAGGCCTCACCTGCTTTAGAGCCGCTAAAAATGGGGGATGTTGTATATGTTGCATCACTCACAACATGAAGGTCCTGGATTTGAGTCAGAATCAGATTTATTTGCTTTTCATGTGTCTATGGCGTCATTCGCTCTTGATTTTGGCAGGTTCAGTCCTCTGCAGACAAAAGTCTTACGACTGATGAGGAAAAAAGAAGGCACCAGACTCGTTGGCTGCCTTGAATTAAAGCTGAAGGTCTTCGATCGCATCTCAAATATTTGAGTTTAAATCCAGTAGGGTGGCGCACCGATTACATTATGTCACTGTTCCAAAATTTATGGGCTGAACCGTAGCTTTCCCGGCGTGCTCTGTGAAATATTTGTGGCCTGGTTGCGGTTGCATATAATTGCAAAACAAAGTTGCAAATCAGGCTCCGTTTTACGAGTAACCGATGCAGAAATGCTGCTAGTTCTTCACAACTGCCCGACGATAAACTCATAACAGCTGCCGGGGCTAACCAGCGTCATTACTGCGTTTAGGTAACGTTTGACGAAATGAGCTGATAATAAATCTGTTCCAGTCGTGTTTTTTTTGAGCTGTCGCTGCACACCAACCTCTCTCTTTCCTCTCTGCGAAGCCGAACTGAGGGTCGAACTCGAACTTCTTCGCCGGATCCGGTTCGGTGTCCCTCTCGGTGACGTACCGTCTGGCCAGGTGAGCTCCCATCACACCGGTCAAATGTGCACACTGCGATCAAATCAGACAGTCAAACGTTTACAGACTTGTTCTGCCGTCTGCCATTCGGTCACCTCCACAAACCCCCTGTTCCCGCTTCCGCCCGTCACCGGACATGCACAGGCGAGCGGCCCAGTCGAGAAACAAGAGACAAGACAAAGGTTCCGCTTACACGCGCGCAGCGTTTTAATTAGAAAATGTGAACTGTATCTTCAGCTGTTGCTTGGTTTTCTCCCCAAGGTGATTTGGCAGAGGTTTTACGCTGGATGCCCTTCCTGACGCAACCCTCCATGGTGTGTTCCCACCTGGAATTGAACCAGGGACGTTTCACGTGTAAGGTGAATGTGTAAACCACCACACTAGAGGGATACTGATTATTATTAAAACATGCGAGCGGGTATGTTTACTAACCCAGTTAGGATCATGCTGGAGCTCAGTTAAGAGTCAGTGCGGGTTAGGTGGGCACATGTTAAAGCTCTGCTGAAATAAATGTACCTTCAGCTGCTCCACTGTATTCTCCCCAACGGGTTGCCACAGCGGATTAATCCACATCGGTCATCTGGCAGAGGGTTTACGCCGACTGCCCTTCCTGACGTAGCCCTCCATGATGAGGAGGGGGGGGAGGGGGCGGGCTTGTGTCCCCACCTGGAATTGAACCAGGGACCTTTTTGCTTGTAAGGCACATGTGTAACCTATTACACTACTGGAACACCTCTCCTAAAATAATGTCAAAAGAAGAGAACAAAATCTATGAGACAGACAGCTGTACTTAGTGTGAGCAGATCCCAACAAACTAAATGTTGCAATGCTGGCAGGGAGTCTGATGATTTTATATCTAACTTAATATACAACAAACTACAGGTTACCAGACTGACATCTGCTTTGTAGAGGCCAAATATGTAACTTTTCCTACTCTTTTGCTAAGTAAATTCAATAAAGATAAACAGAAGCATAAATTTGTTCTCATTGTCTCATGTGATAGTCTTTATAGTTTATTTTTATTTCACTTATTTAAGCTGCTGATCTGTCTGGTAACCACCTCTGCTTTGCAGCAGGGATGCATCCTTATAGTGGCGTATGGTTTTTTTGACAATCTTGGCCATATTTAGCCAATTACGACACATAAATATACTCTGTCAGTTTATACATTTTTTTTCCTATGTTTAACTCTTAAGATAACTCAAGTAAGAGTGAAAGGGAAGGTTTACAAGACGGTAGTGAGACCTGCTATGATGTATGGTTTGGAGACAGTGGCACTGACAAAAAGACAGGGGGCAGAGTTGGAGGTGGCAGAGTTGAAGATGTTGAGATTTTCCCTGGGAGTGACCAGGATGGACAGGATTAGGAATGAGTACATCAGAGGGACAGCTCACTTTGAGAAGTTTGGAGACAAAGTCAGAGAGGCAAGGCTGAGATGGTTTGGACATGTTGAGAGGAGGGATAGTGGATATATTGGACAAATAATGTTGAAGATGGAGCTGCCAGGCAGGAGGAGAAGAGGAAGACCACA
>VUQH01069371.1:0-13191 GCA_015106775.1 Etroplus canarensis
TACATCCATCAATCTTCTCTGTGGTCTTTCTCTTCTCCTCCTGCCTGGCAGCTCCATCTTCAACATCCTTTGTCCAATATATCCACAATCCCTCCTCTGAACATGTCCAAACCATCTCAGCCTTGCCTCTCTGACTTTATCTTCAAACTTCTCAACCTGAGCTGTCCCTCTGATGTACTCATTTCTAATCCTGTCCATCCTGGTCACTCCCAGTGAAAATCTCAACATCCGCAATTCTGCCACCTCCAGCTCTGCCTCCTGTCGTTTTATTAGTGCCACCATTTCCAAATCATACATCATAGCAGGCCTCACTACCATCTTGTAAACCTTTCCTTTCACTCTTGTTGCTATCCTTCTGTCACAAATCATCCATGACACTCATCTCCACCCACTCCACCCTGCCTGCACTCTCTTCTTCACCTCTCTTGTGCTCTTTCCGTTGCTTTGGATGGTTGATCCCAGGTATTTAAACTCATCCACCATCACTACTTCTACTCCTTGCATCTTTGTTATCCCACTTGCCTCCCTCTCTTTTATATAGTAAAGTGAAAAATATAAATACAAAAAAGGAACCTAAGATATGTTTAAATATCTTGGGTTCCAGGAAAATATAGTAGGAGCGTTGAACTTAAGTAGACTAGAATGGAAGCACAGTCAAACATAACAACAATGGCCAGTGACCGACAGCAAATGTGAAACACAGAAAACCACTCCCAAATCAATGCCAATTACCCCAAAAAATGTGGAGGTGAGTTAGTGTGCAAATGAAACCAATCTACCCTGTTACATTAGTTTTACGATTTATGATTCAAGTTAAGTCACAATGAAACCTTTACCAATTTTAATAAGCAATACAATAAATAATCCATGCTTTTAAATCACGCTAGTGGAAATTCTATGATTAGTCTACAAATACATGGGTGTTGTCTGCTTATTCCTGACTGATTTGTAATGTCTGAGCCAAATGTTCCATGTTGCCTTTCATATTGTTAATAGGCCACAGACTAATTCAAAATATATTTGATGTCAGAAATATAACTTTTGAAAGGATTTTTCATTTAAACATTAGAGAAGACATTATGTTAATTTTAGACAAAATAATAACCTCTAAGTAAAGAACAGTCACTGGTGTGAACATGAAAGTTGGAGTTTGGAGTTTTGTCATGTCTAATCACTTTCGACAGCTCCAGGGAACTGTTCAGCTGCTCATTCAAAACTGCATTAGCCTGCTTTGAAATTCTTCTAACGAGTCTCATAGTGATGAAAATGTGTCAATGTCACTTTGAACTAAAGGCCTATATTTATAGGTTTAAAAGAGCCTCATTTTGACACTGAGACCTATTAATTGAGCTCTCCACAGACATCTCCCTGTATCTAAAATAGGTAGGAAGTCCATTGTGGAGGTGAAGAGGGACAAAGTAGGCCAAGGACTCTCACAGAAAATAGACTGCGACTCACCGAGGGACCAGATCATCCTGAGAAAGAATGGGAAATGGGAAAGAATGTGGGTTAATAATAATCTTGGAAATCGCATGAGATGCTCCATGGGATAATCAAGTGAAAAGATTGTGCATGTTCTGCATGTGCAGGTTCATTCAGCCAAAAAGATTGTGATTTTATACCGATACTTAAACTTTATCTAACAGCATCTGTCTGAGGGCTACAGTGAAATTTTATCAGTGGAAGAAACCAGCTACATACATTTATTTAATGATTTTACAGATGTAATTTGGAGGTATTTGAATCTGAGTTTTTGCATTTCATGTTGCTTTTCCCTTTCTACCATATTTCAGAGAATTGCACTTTAAAGTCCCATATTTATATGGCAGCTTTTTTGAAGGAAGGATTTCTTGCAAAAATCAGATATTTTGAATGACAATCTGAAAAAACTGATCATTACAGCAATCAGATCAATGGAGTAAATGAAACGTGTAGTGGAGTAAAAGTACAAAGTACCTCTAAGCCAGAGAAGAAACTTGAGGACAGAACATGAGGAAATGTACTCAGTTACTTTCCACCAGTGCTAATAATCCACACTGATAGTTTACTGCTTCCTTATTTAACTGATGTAGTTAGACCTCTGTTAAACTGTGACGAAAAGGGATAAAAAGGGGATCATGCCTTTAGACAAGTTCTTTAGTTGTCAAAATAACCCACCAAAGGTAGAAATCTGGTTTTACATATTCTGTAAGGTATCTCATGATGAACTAATTTTTGCGTGAAAATGCTTTACTATAAATGTGGATAAATTAACTGACATGATAGAAAACCACACAAATTCAAAAATACCAAAATAATGTCAAGCCAGACGGAAGAAGCAACACTGGAACCCGTGTAATTTCATAATGGGAACACTGATTCATCCCAAACTAGGTATGTCAACAGGCAGGGGGTTCCTTTATATGTCTGACAGAACATAATGTGAATATCTTCATGGACTGAGGAACCACAGCCCAACAAACACAGAGGCACAGTAGGTGAAAATTTCAAAAATGAGCATCTGTGACTAATGTATTCATAATGTTTTCAACTATCCCAGAGGCATCAACTAGGTGTTTGCAGGAAAGGTCTGATTGTGCTGAATCCAGCAATATATGATATTCAATTTTACCATGGGATTAATAAAGGATTCTGGTGTGACTTCATCAGATATAGTCAGTGATCTGCATTTAAAAAAAAGTGTACGAGGTGGTTGAATTAAAATCAAGTGTGAAAGGAGCGTATCCATCAAATAATTTGTCCCCAGCTTTGCTTGCCTGCACTGCCACCTTGTGGTGACATTTGTTATTGCATGATAATTTTTTTTTAAATAGCAGACCATTTCAAAACATCAGCACATTCTTTATTTACAAGTCCTTACATGACAAAAAAAACAAAAACAAAATAAAAATACAGGTGTCGGTGATGACAGGCTCAAGAATATATGGAGGTACAATGGTGACAAACGCTAAAACTAGCGTAAAACTTCAAAGCAACTATTGTGAGGTTTAGAACTAGAGATGCAGTTGGTAGTGAATGCAGTGTTAAGGGTCACCCTTTCAAGTCCAGAGACACAGTAAATATATTTAAACTTGCATATAGCATTTTTCTCAGCTAAACAGTCTGCACTTTAATTCTGTGAAATTAACTGCTGAGACAAGTCTGCATACAACAGCACAGAGATGGACACATTCTCATTCAGTTCAAACACAAATATCTTAGTAAATTTCCACACAGAAAAACTACACTAAAGATTTCCCATTCATGCAGGCAAAAACATGTTAACAACAGGATGAGTGACATGAATGGAATTATTTTCTTATGAGGGCTCTTTTTTAACCAAACATTCAGGAACCACTCACACACTCACACACTCACACACACACACACACACACACACACACACACACAGGTGGTTGGTTAACAGTGACTGTATGTTTGGGGTCTTAATATAAAAGTGGAGACTGGAGGGCACATTCAGGACAAACAGAGGGCAGGCTGATGATAACAAACCCATGGCACTTTGAACAAATATGGGGATAAAATTAGGCATCTGAACAGGCAACAGGTCTGTGGTAAGGCGCAAACAGGAATATTGATCTTAATAGTTATGACTCATACAAGCATTTAACCCATAACTCTGTAAAAACTCTGCTTGATATAAAAGCTCTTTAACACATAGCTCAGTTGTCTCTGTCTAAAGTAAAATCACCTGTTTAATATTGCTATATAAACATTATTCAGGTGGTTTTCTCTACAAGCTTGCATCTGTTGTCTTCTGAATTTAATGGAAATGCATCTCAGGATAGGGGCAGATTTCCCTCATGTCCTTAAAACTATATTGTTAATGTATTATCTGTCCTGTGGTTCAGTGACTACCAGTCTACATGTTAATCACAAACAAAAGGACAGAAGAGCAGTGGAGCAAGCAACACAACAGTACATGATGCTGTGCATATTTGCAGACTCAGTACTGAAATGCACATATCAACAGCAAACGTCCCAAGTTATTTTTCTCATATACACTGCAATAACCTACAGTACTTTCCTGCATGTACACTATAGCTGTTTCATCTGTACATACACATTTTCAAGTATGTTAGAGGACTTCCTGACATGGCTTGAAAAAAGAACTAAAACACACCAAAGGTTTATTTGCATCTGTTCAGTGGAAAATTCTAAACAAAAAGAATGAAAGGAAAAATGTGGGCAGGACCCTATTCAAAGCATGACTATAATGCTTCTTAAAAAAATGGAAAGCCCACAATTTAAATCCCAAACTTAATCAGGGTTTTAATGTCAGCCTTTCTAGTGCCTTATCATAAAAACAAATCTTTTTTTTTTAATATATATATATATATATATATATATATATATATATATATATATATAAAAAAAAGATCCAGCGATTTGTCATCACTGGCATCAAGTCTGCTGAGTTTTTTAGAAATCAATGTAAAACTAACAAAGAAATTTAAATTTAAAGTAACATGTGACGCAGAGCTGACTATTACCAAGAGTTGGCTGTTCCCCTTCACACTGCACCAGCACTGTGAAGTTCCCATTTGGTTCTAAACGTCTGGGACAAAGTGTTTTTGTACTATCTCTGGCAGACAGCTATTGCCTCAGGTCTGAGGAGCAAAGTTGTGGATCCATGGGTACATATTCCACAGGCAAAGGCCTAAAAATAATGAGGAAGAGAATATAAAAGAAACTAAGAAAAACAGTTACCTACCACTTGCAGGCAAAGGTTAATTAAAAAATGCATTACAATATTTTTACAAGCACTACAAAACTCTGCAACTCTCTCCTGACTTACATGGAGCAGCAGGATTGGGTATTTACGATTAACACGTAATCATGCTACTTCCTTTTCACAGAGGCAGTATCTTCATCCTTCAGGACAAACTTTTTTCTCAGAGCTTCTGAAATCAATGAAGCTGAGTCCTCCTCCCTGAGCGATGTACAGCCTTTATTGTACCTGTATCAAGCAGACCAAAAACATAAAATCTGTCACTACAAACTGCAGACAAATGCAGAACTTTGAGGTTACTTGCACAGCAACATCTCCTACCTGTCTTTGCTCATCTTCATGCGGTTCATGTCCTTCAGGATGTCCATAACATCAGCAAAACTGGTGGACTTAGACAGCGATACCGTATCCTCCTCTGCCTCCCGGAAGTCCATGCTAGGCCTGTCCAGATCAAAGGTAGCTGATGCTGTCATAGAAACAGGTGGCAGAGGGTCAGGGACAAGCTCTGAAACCACAGAGACAACATCTTTCTCATCTTCCTCTTCTTCCGGTTCTTCCTCCTCTGTGACATCACTGATGACAAAGGAAGCGGCAGCTGTAGCAGCTGGCTGGTAGGACGCTGTCTCAAAAGGTGCCATGGAAAAGCTCATGCTTGTGTCATCAGGGGAGAGCAGATCAGGGGTGAGGGGGTTGGAGCCTGAAATAAGTGTAGAGAAATAAGTCTGTTAAGCAGTTGTTGTTTACTTTGTTTCTCTCAGCACTGTTCAACACAAACAGCTGCACATCTCAGACAGAGTCCAAAAGCCATTTGTGAATTCAAAGCATAAACATGTCATTTTATGTGGCACTTACACAACACATCCATGTCTTATGTGTAGTGCAGTGGCAGAGTTAGGATCCTAATTTAATCATAGTTCAGAGTGAGTCAGATTTTCTCTTTGCATATCATTAATTTGAGTTCCCTCCAGTGTTCACACACCATAGCTGTGCCCAAAATTTTTTCACCAGGTAGTAGGTAGTAATAAGTGCCTAAGAAGGACTGAGCGAGATGAGATATATCGGAAGTCAAAATAAAACCTTTACTCGTTTATTCTGTGGTGTCGCAAAATACGCTAGTCAGTTAAACACAAAGGCTATACAAAGATTACATGTGTATTTAGGAGCCATTTGAAACAATTAATCACATATTGAGATATTTAAATCGTGTTTTAAATGTCGCTGAAATCTACACCATGTCTAACATTGCATCCATACACTATCAGGTTAGTTTGCACAGTGCTGCTAATGTTAGCGGTGTTAGAAGCAGCAGCCGTTCCCTCTATTAGGCCAGCTCCGCACTCCTGTGCAGACTGTGGTTGCACACTTTTTCAGCTGCATGGCTGTATGTCAGTTTAGTCTTGACACAGCTGACATTTTCTACATTAAAATACAGCAGAACTGAGCTGCTTCCAGCAGCTGCTTTCTGTCCCACAATGCTAGTCTACTTTCCATCCCTTCTTTACAACTTCCCATCACAGGGAGAGAAATAGACGTTCAGCCCGACTAGTGAAGGCTAACCTAATAACATTTTTCATCCAACAGGCGACAGGAATTGTACATTAATAAAAGAGGAATAATTCGTTTCACCAATATTCCGGCTCACAAGACTAGGTAGTAATGCACATCTGTACTGTTTAAGACAAAATTTTTCATCATTTGGATGACATTTTGCAATCATTCATTGAATTGACAGAAAATGTACAATATCTTGATATATATCATTACCATGATTTAAGTTTTTTGTCATATTGCACAACCCTACACCTAAGTGAAAGAATGGCTCTAAAAACATGTTGATCCCCATAGATCACATGTTAAAGTGCGCAATTTTACAGCAGAAATGAACATGTTTACAGTTTAAAACACTTGGTTTCTATAGCATGTTTCACCATTACTGACATTCTGGTAGGGGCATGATTATACAATAGAAAAATTACTGAATTTATCTGTTTAAAATGTATCCTCTTACATTTTTAATATCGTATCAGAAATCCACTTTCATTGAATTATTAAAGACTACAATACAAGTGAATAGATTACCCTTTCTCTAAGCCTTCCTGTTTAATTGTTCAATGGGTGACACCCAACTGCCACAGAACTGCTGAGATTATCTTTAGCCAGTGACCTACAAACTGATGCCAAGACATCCTAGTACAAAAGAGCCTTACAAAATTCAGGGCAGCTGACTTGGCAACAAAAGAATCAGTCAGATGAAGCGTGTAACTCTGCCAAAGGCTCAATAAAGCAATCTCAAATCTACATTGCTCTGGAGGAGCTTATTTAACCAGTGTTAGTTTCAATCATCCACACACATTACGTTGCTCCTGCTGATACCCACAGCTTACAATTAAACACTAGTATGGTGGCACATCTGTGGTTGGGTTACCTACCAGAATCACTTGCTACAATCTTAGCAATCTGTGCTCGAAGTTTACTGAGCTCATCCTGTAGGGCAGTAGTACGGTTCAGTGCAGTCACGCCAGGTTTCTTTAGTCCCTCCATCCTTTTGCCCTCACGGCGAAAATTGGGCACAGATGAATTCCTGTGAAGCACCAGGAGAGGTGTGGGCCTCCATTCGTGTTTCAGAGGACGTGTATCACTTCTGAAAAAAGAAGAGTGAGTGGTTATTGTCACCAAACAGCAGCTTTTATCAAGTAAACCTTGAGGTATGAAGTGTTTTTTTTTTTTTTACCCTGGGCCACACATTTTCTGTGCATTTTCTTTTACCAACTGCCCAGAAGACATCCTAGCACTGATCTATGCATGCCAACAGGTACAGTTATTCATTATAATAAACTGGCACTGTAATAAATCTGAATATTTCTAATGCTCAGTTTTCGTTAATAATTAATCTCTGTGATGAGTAAATACCTCTCTGTTGCAATAGGATAATACATCAATTTACAGCATTTCCTGATTTGGAAAATGAGAATCTTGTTTAATGCTGTTGAGCAGTATTAACTTGGCACAACTCCATAACCTTTGCATTTGTTTTTCTATTCATGGCTTCACTCTAGACTCACCTCACTCTGGCATATGTCTCCTCTTCATCTGCAACAATCCAGGCTATATCTGCCAAGGTAGGAACCATAGGGCCATCCATAGGACGAAGAGAGGGCAGACCTGGTAATTCCTAATGCACAAATACATTAATTACAAGATATTAATGTATACAGCAGTATTAATAGAAATTGGGCAGCATAATTAGGAGATGGAAGGGTAAGCGTATGCTACATTTACCTGGAAACATGCCCTCTGTGGAGGTTTAAGTGGAAGAGTGGAACCTATTCTTCTCACAACACTGCGAGTGGATCCATGAGGCTTATTCTGCCAGATCGGTATAACATCCTGCAAAATAAATAAAAACACTGCTCACTGCCTCTCCACAAAGTGTAACATACAATTGTCTTCTGCAAAATTTGCATTGCTGAACAATCTTGTGAGTAAAAGGCAGGCCAAAATTCAAACTTACTGTTTCTCCTTCCATGTTGATGGTGGGCCAGTCTCATTCGTTGCTGAACACCAATGTTTGGTGCTAGGAGTGTCTGAAGATGAAGCAGTTCAGTAAACACATGCCATGTGATTGGGAGTGCCAGTTCTTGGAATATAAAATTAATGATTAGTTAGAGCATCTGTTGAGCAAAACGAGCAGGCGAAAAACCTGAACACAGTTACTTCAAAACAGGTGGTCTTCTTCTTCTTTCAGGGGTCACCATAGCAGATCATCTGCCTCCATCACACTCTCTTCTGTTACACCAACGTTCCCTCTGACTCTTGCTGCTATTCTTCTGACAAAAAGCACCTGACACTCATCTCTATCCACTCCCCCCTGCCTGCACTCTCTTCACCAGGTATTTAAAGTCATCCCCCTTCACCACCTCTACTCCTTGATTCTTAACCCTTCCACCTACCTCACTCAGATTCACATATGTATTTTGTATTGCTGACTTTTATTCCTCTACACTCCGGTGCATAACTCCACCTCTCCCACCTCTCTTCAACCTGCTCCTTACTCCCAGGACAGATCACAACATCATCTGTTAACATCATAGTCTATGGAGACTCCAACCTGACTTCATCTGTCAACCTGTCCATCACCACAACAAACAAGAACAGACTGATTGCATTCCTCATACATGTCCTGTACTAAGCTCACTTCTCTGCCACACCTGACTTCCTAATAAAATATCACAGTTCCTCTCTAGACGCTCTTATTGTATACTTTCTCTTGATCCACAAAAATGCAGTGCAACTCCCTTTCACCTTCTGTATACTTCTCCATCAGCACTCTCAAAAGCAAAAATCGCACCTGTAATACTCTTTCTCTGCATATTTAACGACAACTAGTAATTCAACACAAATTCAATTTTGTATTAGTCATTTCTCAAGTAAAGTATGATATTATTAATACAATTCAGAATATGAACAGCTTGGAACGTTAGTAGTGATGTTGGGCAATTTGAGGTACTACCATAAAGTCTAATTAAATACTCTACGAGATAAGCATTTACAGTACTAACGCAGCTTGTAGCATGGAAACCCATATTATCATACTCCTCCATCTCTCCGGAGTAACATCACCAAATCAGAAAGCAGAGTAATAATCCCGAGTGCTAACATAGCTAAGTAGCTAAAACCGCTTATTTTATTAACACTAACTACACATGCTGCTTTTTCTGACGTTACCCTCGATAAAAGAACGTTATGGGCTGCCAAAAGACAGAATTTAGAGCTGCGATTTGTGAACAGCGTTGCTGAGTTTACCATTAGCCGGGTAGCTAACTTGGTAAATGGTCACTTAGCTTTATTAGCCCCAAAAACGGCTCTCAGCTGGAAAATTAATCCACACTTTGCAGCATGCTTCGTATATCTTAACAGCGTTCAGTTGACGCTGGAAGATTGTGACTTACGGGTGATGAAAGACGGATACTGGGAAGCTAAATCATCACAGGCTCGACGCTGCAGTTGAAGTTGCTGATTCTCCTCTTCGTCTTTCAGGTTGTTGACGTTCAGCAGGCCGGGAACCTGCGCCTCTCTGTCCCGCGATCTGATTGGCTGGTTCCTCGCGACCTTTTTCAGCAGCTTTGGTCCAAGAGCGCCTCCCACAGGTGGAGGTGAGCAGTGAAGTACAAATATATAATGATTCCCCTGTATGGACAAAAGTATTGGGCCACACCTCTACATCACTGAATTCAGGCATATCATTCAGTGTAGTGGTTTACACATTCGCCTTACAAGCAAAAGGTCCCTGGTTCGATTCCAGGTGGGATATAAGTCCCTCTCACCATGTGCGTCAAGAAACGGCATCCAGTGTAAAATATCTGCCAAGTTACCAATGCAGATTAATCTGCTGCGGCAACCCCCTTGGGGAGAATACAGGGGAGCAGCCGAAGAAACATTCAGCTTTATCACCTCAGACTCAACAAACTGATCCACAAAGCCAGTATTGTTGTCGGTGTGGAGGCTGACTCTCTGACAGTGGTGTCAGGAAGGAGGATGCTGTCCAAGTTAAGAAACAATAGGACAATCCTTCACACCCTCTCTATGACCTGCTGGACAGGCACAGGAGCACATTCAGCAGCAGACTCATAAAGCCACAGGAAATCATTCCTACCTGTAGCCATCAAACTCCCTGTGACACCTGGCCTAGTTTCTTTCTGTCACCATGTTCTGTACATATTGTACATAGTGTCTAACGTTGATACTATTTATGTTAAATTTGAGCTCTAGTCTTCATTTTTCTGCCTTTCAGGTTTATGGATTTATTTATAGATAACTGAACATCTGCAATAACAATGCATTTACAACCCTGGAATTAAAAAAGTATTCTGATTCTGATAAAACCAAGCACCTGACCATGGAAGATGCCTTTTCAAACATTAGTGAAAGAATGGGTAGGTTTATAAAGCTCACTGAATTTGAGCGTGGTACTGTAATAGGACGCCACTATTTGCAGCAGGTCAGTTTGTGAAATTTATTGCCTCCTAGAAAATCCACTGTGAGTGGTGTTATTGCAAAGTGGAAGCATTCAGGAGCCATGGCAACTCAGCCATAAAAAAGTCACCAGAAAGTCATTAACATCAACATAAATGCTGTGCAGAGCTCGTGCCTGACTGCATTGTGCCAACTGCAGTTTGGTTAAGGAAGGATGATGCTGTGGGGGAGTTTTCCAGGGTTTGTCTGGACCCTTTAGCTCCATTGAAGCGAAATCCCAATACTTCAGCTTACCCTGACATTTTGGACAATTTTATGCTTTCACCTTTGTGGGAACAGTTTTGGGAAGGCCCTTTTCTGTTTCATCATGACTGTGCCCCAGTGCACAAAGCAAGATCCTTAAAGTAATGGCTGGATGAATTTGGCATGGAAGAATTTGACCCACACAGAAGTGTGAGCTAGAACAGATATCATGAAGCAGGCCCTCTCATCTAGCATCAATAATTGACCTCACAAAAGCTCTTCGGGATGAATGGGCAAAAATTCCCACAGACACTCTCCAAAATCTTGCAGAAAGCCTTCCCAGAGGAGTGGAAGTTGTTACGGCTGCAACAGGGGGACCAACTCCATATTAGTGCCTATGGATTTAGAACAACATGTTACAGAAGCTCCTGTATGTGTAATGTGTAGGTGGCTCAATTCTTTTGTCCATATAGTATAACAGGCACTCTAGAAATTTTTGTGTCATTTTTCCAAAAGAGGCAAATGTTTTCTGAGTCAATTACTTTAGCTGAAATATTCAAGCTGTAGCTGACTTAACCAAATCTATAATTTAATTCAGATCCAGTCCACTGCAACAGATCCACTGCATACTCCACTTTTAGGAATATTATAATGTTCATTTTGGGTGTTAATGTCAGACAGGTTTTTAGTGTCTGCATTTATTACAAATATAAATTAATTGGTAGGTGTCAGGGCTCCCAGTCCTCTACTGTAGGTCTGATCTTGCTGGTTTTCTCTCTTTCTCATCTCCTTGGTTCTCTCTCAGTCCTTTCTCTCAGTCTGGGGTGGGTTTGGTTTAATTGTGTATGCTTAGTATCAGGTGCTGGTATGGGCAGAGTGTGTCGGCACAGCTGCTCCTGATCACTCGTTAACCAAGACATTTAAGCCAGGCAATCTCAACTACAGTCCACTGGGACATTTAGATATACCAAGCTAAGCTGTGCCATGTTACTCTAAAATGAAACTGAGCCAAGTCTGCATCTGAAACTGCCTGACCCACTCTCACCTGGGATCTTATGACACATTCACTTGTCTGGGAAACAGAGATTGTTATTTGCTTGTGCCTTATTGTTGGACTAACCTTCACCTTGTGATTTGTTAAAACACCATTTCATTATATGAGTCTGTCTGCTTTTGGGTCTGCACACCATACCATGATAGTAGTGCTAGACTTCACTGCATTATATTGCTATAAGCAGGCAAAAAGCAGAAACCCCTCTCAGTATAATGCAGTTTATCAACATCACTTATACATCATGTTTGAAACTAAGCAGTATTCTATCTGAATTTAGGCGATAGGAGTTGTACTGGATGGTAAAGAACTTTACAGCAGGTGTAACGCCTGTGAGTTTGACAAAGTTTTCTATTTTCTTCATGGTATATGTATGTGCACAATTACTACTACTACTACTACTAAAATTGCATATGTTACTGACTTTTTTGCCAGTAAAGCTTGTGCATACAGGGAAACAGGGAATTCTTTCAGTCTTTTTATTTTTATATACACTACCAGTCAAACGTTTGGACACATCTTCTCATTTAATGGGTTTTCTTTATTTTCATGACTATTTACGCTGCAGATTCTCACTGAAGCCATCAAAACTATGAATGAACACATATGGAATTATGTAGCGAAGAAAAAAGTGTGAAATAATTTAACCCCCACGCCATCACACCTCCTCCATGCGTCATAGTGGGAATCATGTATGTAGAGACCATCCATTCACCTTTTCTGCATCGCACAAAGACACTGCGGGTGGAACCAAAGATCTCAGATTTGGACTCATCAGACCACAGCACAGATTTCCACTGGTCTGATGTCCATTCCTTGTGTTTCTTGGCCCAAACAAATCTTTACTGCTTGTTGCTTTTCCTCAGTAGTGGTTTTTTAGCAGCTATTTGACTATATAGGCCTGATTCGCAAAGTCTCCTCTGAACAGTTGATGCAGAGATGTGTCTGCTACTAGAACCCTGTGTGACATTTAACTGGGATCTGAAGTGCTGTTAACTTGCGACTTCTGAGGCTGGTGACTCAGATGAACTTATCCTCAGCAGCAGAGGTGACTCTTGGCCTTCCTTTCCTGGGGTGGTCCTCATTTGAGCCAGTTTCGTCGTAGCGCTTGATGGTTTTTGCAGCTGCACTTGGGGACACATTCAAAGTTTTTGCAATTTTCCAGACTGACTGACCTTCATTTCTTATAATA
>VUQH01069372.1:0-19749 GCA_015106775.1 Etroplus canarensis
TGTTGCACCAGGTCCTGGAGAAATGCTATTTCATTTCACTATGTTCTGCGTCAGCTATATGTGGTCGAAATGACAATAAAGCTCTCTTGAATCTTGAATCTTGGTAGACTGCCCCCGTGTAGTGAAGAAACTGAAACAATATTGTGTACATTTCTCGCAATATGTTTTGCTACAAATTGACATTTAACTTACTTTTATAAATTCTGGCCATCATTTGAGTCTTTGCCTCTTGTTTAATTAACTAATAAAATGCCTAAAACTCAGTTGGTATGCCTGAGTCTGAAATCTGACTCTGTATGACCTTTACCATTGACCCCACAATTTCATAAATGTTATTAGATCCTCATCGTAATTATTAACCACACAGAGTTTGGAAAAGATCCAGCAAACAAGTCAGCTCCTGTGGTGGTAAAATTTG
Source organism: Etroplus canarensis (assembly GCA_015106775.1). NCBI lineage: Eukaryota > Metazoa > Chordata > Actinopteri > Cichliformes > Cichlidae > Etroplus > Etroplus canarensis. Next base: position 419 of record VUQH01069372.1, read on the forward strand.
CATGGAAGGAAGCACAGACTTCCAAAATATTATCAGTTATTCTACCAAATAATTCAAGCTTTGAAAAGGATCCAGGAGCCCAGTTATCTCCAATGGTGGTAATGACATTTTCATGGATTACCCCATGTGACCTTGATCTTTGACTTGACAACCTCAAAAAACATTATCAGTTCTTGTACCCCTCGTAGTAATTAAGTTTACAAAATTTGGCTAGGATCCAGCTGTTCAGTAAGCTCCCACAATGATAACAAAAATTCAGTTAATGACTATGTGAACTTGACCTTTAACCCCACAACCTCAAAAGTGTTATCAGTTTTTCTATCCGTCGTGGTGACCGATCATAAAAGCACTGGCAAGGATCCAGAAGCCTAATCAGTTCCTGTGGTAGTAATGAAATTATCAGTGACCACCCGCTGTGACTTTGACCTTTGGCCTCATGATTACTAAAATTACTGAAATTTCCTTTGGGATTAATAAAGTATCTATCTATCTACAGTATCTATCTATCTATCTATCTATCTATCTATCTATCTATCTATCTATCTATCGTCTCAATTCTTTTTAAACGTTCTGGTGATTAACTATGCAAATACTGGCAAGGATACAGCAATCCAGTTAGTTCCTATGGTTGCAATGAGATTTTCATGAATTACCCTCTGTGACCTCGATCTTTGACTTTACAGCCTCAAAAACATTATCAGTTTTCATACCCAGAATAGTAATTAAATTTTTGGCTTGGATTCAGCGGTTCAGTTAGCTCCTACAATTTTATATGCTGACTCAATGTGACCTTGACCTTTGACCCCACAACTTCAAAATATTATCAGATGTTTTACACATCACATTAACCACACAAAGTTTGGTAATGACCCAGAAAACAGGATTTGAAGCGGTGGCGGCAGGGATGCTGATGATTCCATCAGATTCCTGTTTTTTGGGGATATAATTATTCTTAGACACTACAATAGACCAGCCAACTAATTAGGTTGCATTTGACATTAACATTGTAAAGTGTACTTAGCTGAAGATGTGAAAAGCATATTTAATTATTTGAAGTATACACACGCGCGCAATCAGAACTCTGTAGACATGCATTATGGAGAGGTAACAGAGCGAGAAGGCAGCCTATGAAAGGCACCAGGGGAGCAGTCAGGTGGGGGTGGGGGGTAAGGTTTGGTGCCTTGCTCAAGGGCACCTCAGCAGTGCTCAGGGGGTGAACCGACACCTTGCCAGTTTCCAGTCCATCCTCATCCATCCCCATTTACCATTTAAAACCTCTTTTAAATTACCAATATGGCTTAAAAATACAAAGTATATATCAATGTTCCCTCTAAGCTGCGTGCATGTGCGCTACATTGACTTGCTGTGCGCGGAGGACGCCGGAGCAGAGCGATTGAGCAAGCGTGTAGCTTAGAGGGAATGCTGGTATACATTATTGTTTTATTAATGTATTAATCACAAGGCAATGAATGCACAACATTCCGATTGGGGCTGAGACCCCCCCAAATGTCTGATCCTAGAATCACCCCTGTTGCCAACCTTACCCATGAAGAGTCATTTACCAAAACGGTGCCTGCAGTCCCACATTACAGCTCACACCAGTTAACTCGACATTTTTAAATCGCATTTCAGTCATTTGCAGCAGATTGATTACACTACAAATACAATCCAGTTCTCTGCACACTCGGAAGTGAAAAGTGAGCCCAAGTCTGTCACAGATGATGGTAAAGTGAGGTAGAGGGGAGGAGGACTGATGACACGGAGCTGGCACAGCGAGCGAGTCGCACGTTGTACTTTGTGGTGAAGCAAAGGAAGCGTGCGTCTCCTCCCCGTCACATTTCACTTTTTCTAACACTGACTGGAAACCAAAGAAGCCAGGATGTAGAATCCGTCAAATAAATCCGGCAACAGCCCGTTTCTTCTGAGTCTTGTGGTCCCATAGTAGTGCGTAATTCTGCTGCTTCAACCGCGTTTTATTTATTTATTTTTTCCTGCGCTCTGCCGATCCACCGAGGAGGAGAGAGGTGCTGCTGGATGGATCCCAGCTCATCTTTTCTCACTTACAACTGAGGACTCGGTTTGGAAGAGTTGGGATTTTGTTCCCTCCTCCACTCCGTCGCCTTTTCTGGTGAGTACGAGTATTTTCACCGTCCCTCTGGTCCTCTTGTCGCTCAGGTCTTCTCTCTGGATGTGTTGGTGTATTTGGAAATGTGCGTGTGATCAGGTGAACAAATGCGTTTGTTGAAGAAGTTAGAATTCTGCTGCGTGCGTGGGGGGGAAAAAGTGTTTTAATGCGTGAAATGTTACAGAGCCACTTTTTTTTGGTTTTTACCACGTTTTGAATGAAAACACGCACAGACAAGCTGTTTACTTATAATCCATCAGGTAATATAGGTCATTGCAGAGACATCTTGAGGCTATCGTATAATTAATGTAAATTAAAAACGTTAAAAGGGAAAACTGTAATAGGATCAACGCACAGAGAGCTCAGAAACAGGTCCCCCCTTTATTTAGATTCAACAGGTTTGGCAGTCGGTGTTTCTCACATTTAAAGGGGTTGGAGTCGTTTATTAATGCTGCTGATGTTCGGGAAACTGCATTTTCTGTACATCTAATTGTTCTTTGCATTCTCACAAAATGTGGGCTTAGACACAAAAGATGAGTCATTTGTTTCACACTAACCAATTAATTGCACCGCTCATGCAAACTCTCCCAGACTTTATTTATTTATTTTTTGGTAGAAATCAGATTTTAATTTTCACATGAACTTTTTAATCCACCTTCATCTGTGTACTACTTACCTTGTCCTTCAGTGGATGGCTTTTTGTAGCTTACACATCATTTTGGGTAGATTCAGGTGAATATTGTGAAAGTACTGCGGACAATGACGGCAAATTTAATAGAGAGTAAAAAATATTTAAAGATATCAGATATCATGGTGTGCAGCAATCATCGTTTTTTTTTTTTTTTGTTTTTTTTGGACCATTGGATGTGTTGCTGTTGATTTTGCACCATTTATGTTCTCCCTTTTTTCTGGTTTATTCTTCAGATGACAGTTCATTTTGAGGGCTGTTGAGTCTGAAAGTAAGGAAGACTACTTCCAAGATTTTGGTTCACAATGGCAACAGGAGTAGCAGCATGGCTTCCCTTTGCCAGGGCTGCAGCAATTGGCTGGATGCCTGTGGCCAACTGCCCCATGCCTGTTGCACCAAGAGACAACAGCAAGAAACAAGATGAACTTATCATCCTCAATGTCAGTGGCCGTCGTTTTCAGACTTGGAGAACCACTTTGGACCGATACCCGGACACCCTACTGGGCAGCTCTGAGAAAGATTTCTTTTACAATGAGGAAACCAAGGAGTACTTCTTTGACCGGGACCCCGATGCCTTCAGAAGCATTCTCAACTTCTACCGAACAGGAAAGCTCCACTACCCACGTCACGAGTGCATCTCTGCCTATGACGAGGAGCTGACTTTCTTTGGCATCATCCCCGAGATCATTGGTGACTGCTGCTATGAAGAGTACAAAGATAGAAAGAGGGAGAACTTAGAGCGGCTGCAGGATGATCAGGAAGAGAATATGGACCTGAAGCTGCCCAACATGAACTTCAGAGAGACCATGTGGCGAGCCTTTGAGAACCCCCACACCTCCACCATGGCCCTGGTCTTCTACTATGTCACTGGGTTCTTCATTGCCATCTCAGTCATCACAAATGTGGTGGAGACAGTACCCTGTGGCGCTACTGCCAACCAGAAAGACATACCATGTGGTGAACGCTACACTGTTGCATTCTTCTGCATGGACACTGCCTGTGTTATGATATTCACAGTGGAGTATCTGTTGCGCTTGTTCGCTGCACCTAGTCGTTACCGCTTCATGCGCTCTGTGATGAGCATCATCGATGTGGTGGCTATCTTGCCATACTACATCGGTTTAGTGATGACTAACAACGAGGATGTGAGCGGCGCCTTTGTGACGCTGCGTGTGTTTCGAGTGTTTCGCATCTTCAAGTTCTCCCGCCACTCGCAGGGTCTGCGGATCCTGGGTTATACCCTCAAGAGTTGTGCTTCAGAGCTGGGCTTCCTCCTCTTCTCCCTTACCATGGCCATCATCATCTTTGCCACGGTCATGTTCTATGCAGAGAAGGGCTCCAGCTCCAGCAAGTTTACTAGCATCCCAGCTTCATTCTGGTACACTATTGTCACCATGACGACACTGGGGTGAGTAATAGACATATGCAACCTTCACACACACTCGCATGAGTCAACACATTCACACACAGTTACACATCGAGCCATATCTGCATTTTGTTTAGAGGATTAAAACAGAGTTGTTTATGATTTTAATAAACTGAATAATTTATGAAAACCACTTTGAATTTCAAATGAGCATTAAGACAGCCTTCCCCCATTCTTCAGTACGCTACAGCTTATTTGAAACTGCCAGTGTGAGTAATGGTGGGCAGTGTAGCATTTATCTATCAGCACAAACATTCATGGCATTTTGTTTGCCTTAGCTGGAGCTCGCCAAATAAGAAGACACTGTTTGAATACATACAATAGATGAGTAGAGAGTAGCTGCTCAGACGATTTTCAGATTTGTATGTGTACTAAGGATTCCACTGATGCAGAGCTCCATTTTATATTGTCTTTTTTAAATTAATATTGTTTCTTAGTTTAGGAAAAATGTTTCCATTTCATTTTCTATTTCAGCAAGTTGCCAGACCAAGACATTTGAAAATTTACACTGATATTGGAAACAAACAGTTCTGATTCTTCATAACTATCCAATTATTTGACAAATCTTAAAAATGTTCCATCTCTGCACTCTTGTGGCATGACTCCTTATTATCTCTGAATGAATAGTAATTTAGTTTGATTATTTTTGCAGCACGAAAAAAATAACTTTTCTACAATACTTTCAACAAATTTCCTTTCTGCTAATTGGGGCCACACCAGGAGCACCATATTTGTGACTAAAGCATTCAGTGTAAAAATGCTCTGTAAGTGTGAAATAATTTGACTGCATTATAAAGTGAGATTTTTCCCATGTATGCCTGGAGGCAAAGCGTCCCACGAGGCATCCTCTGTCACCTTTATTATGATTCCACTCTGCTCTTAATCTTTCCTTCAACCTCAGGGAGATTCTGTGTCATGAATGGCAAGGTGAGCTTAGAAGTGTTCCCAAAGTTTAGCTTATTGTAGAACTCTATTAAGAAGGCAGAACTGAAGAATAATTATTAGTTCCTAAAGATCAGCTCTTCACTCAGACTCTCTTTGTAGATAGTGCTATATATGTAAATGAAAAATGTGCTTTTGGAAAAAATAACATGGCACAAAATAATTTTAGTGGTTTCAGTGACACTGATGAGTAATGGAAATGTCTTTTTGAATATAAATCATGTTCAACATGAGTGACCAGGAAAGACATTAAAGAAAATGTCTGGTTTTTTTTTTAAGTGTGACTTGCAGCAATACCCACATTGTGTATTAAGAACATTTTTGCCTTCTGTAATTTTTCATTCTTTCCACATTGGTCCTGAAGATTGCCTGCTAACATGAGATCAGGATAAATGATGTAGGACAAAATTCACAGTCTTCATTTAAAAAATATCAGCCTGGGCACTGTGGCAGCTCACCTGATTGAGAAGGTGACCCATGTACCAAAGGCTAATATCTCTCTGCAGTGGCTTGGGTTTCTCTCCCTGCTTTACTATCACTTTGTGGACTTTTATATCTAATAGAGTTAAAGAGTGCCCTAAAAAAAAAAATGAGCTGTTTATATTAGGCTTCAGTATTTCGACAAATTGAGCTTACATTTTTTGCTTGAATTAAACATCTAGGGTTGTAACCAATGATTTCTAACATTTTAAAAACATCTGTCCATTAGCTTTACAGTGAAAAATAATATTGCTGCTTGATTTGTTTGTTTGTTCACTTAGAAGTTGGGGGCAGTCCCCTAGGATTAGCATACTGAAGAGGTAGCTCCCCTTTTTATAAAGGGTGTGTTTCCACTCAGCCTTCCTGGGGAGGTCTACGCCAGGATACTGGAGAGGAGAGTCCAACTGTTAGTTGGACCTTGGATTCAGGAGGAACAATGTGGTTTCCATCCAGGTGGTGGAACACTGAACCAGCTCTTTACCCTCTTGAGGATATTTGAGGATGCATGGGAGTTTGGGGGTATTGAGCCTCTTGTTACAGGCTTTGGTCCCCATGCGATGGTAGCAAGAGCTTGGAAGGCAGTCCAGCAATGTCAAGTTAGACTTGTTTCTAGTGGATGCCTTTTGTCACCACTGTGTTTGTAACTTTTATGGACAGGTTGTTAAGGCATAGCCAAAGGGCAGAGGTCATCAGATTTGGTAGTCTCAGGATCTCATTTCTGATTTTTGCAGATGATGTGGTTCTGTTGGTATCATTTAATAACAACCTCCAGTTTGCACAGGCACAGTTTGCAAGAAAGCTTGGCTGGGATGAGAATTAGATCCTCCAAGTCTGAGGCCATGGTTCTGAGCCAGAAAAGGGTGGGGTGCCCAGTACAGGCTGGGAATGAGTCAAGTGGAGGAGTGGAGCTATCTAAGGGTCTTGTTCACAAGTGAGAGAGGGAGGGGGCAGAGGATTGACAGATGAATTGATGTGGTAATGTGGATGCTGTACCAGTCTGTGAAGGGAAAGCGTCAAAGCAAAGCTCTTAATTTACCCGCTGATTTATGTTCCTATCCTCACCAACGGTTTCTAGCTCTGGGAAGTGACTGAAAGAATGAGATCACTTAGAAATAGTGTGAGAAGGTTGGTCACTCAGCCATTCAGGAGGCCATCTCAGAGTGGAGCTGCTTCTCCTCCAACATTGAAAGGAGCCAGCTGAGGTGGTTTGGGCATCTGACCAGGATGCTTTCTGGACAACTCCTAGGTGATGTGTTTCGGGCATGTCCAACTCGGAGGAGGCCCTGGGGCAGAAATAGGACACGTTGGAGAGATTACATCTGGTTTGGGAGTGCCTTGATATCTCCCTGTAAGAGCTGGAGGAGGTGGCCAGGGAAAAAATGTCTGGGCGTCTCTGCTTAGACTGCTACGCCCACAACCCAGACCCAGATGAGTGACAGAAGATAAATGGATGGATGGGGTTCCTAGTATATTACTTAACTGAATGATCCACTACTAAAAAAAAGTTTAATTCTTTTTTTAACGCACACAACTAATTATTTCAACCCTGTAATAATATTTTATGGACATAAAAAATTAGGGCTATCATCTTCAGTACATTTAATGAGACAAAACTTCATGTTGTCTCTAAATCATTAGATTCATTGCAATGAGTTCACTGTACGTAAACTGAATTAATTTTATAAAGATATTAAGAATGGCTTTTGCATCATATTAAATTATTTTAACTTATACTGGTGATCTCAGTGCAAGAGCTATTGAGGAACAAAGCCAATGGGTCATTTCTTCAACTATGAATTTCCACCATAATGTAGTTTTTAGTTTTCATTAAAGAAAGGAGGCTTCACTCCCAATCTGAAAGTGTAGCTGCTGCTATTGGCAGATGCTGATGCTGTTAAAAATTTCAGTAGTTGTGCCTGCTGTAAAAAGAAGATTATCTGGCATAATGTGATGGTTTAGATATTATTACACTCAAAGTGAAGCTTAAACAGTTGCGTATTATCGAATTGCTGACCAGTTAGCCTACAGTTGTTTTTTTTTTTTAATTTTTAATTTTTAAATGTTATTGAATTGACCATCCTATTTGACCATCCTATTTAACAAATACAGTCTCACTGAGATTTTCCTTGACATGGTGTCTAAACTGATTAGACTGAACACTTTCCATAACCTAAGCTTTTCAGTTAGTGTGAATGGTCTGCGTAGGGTGTTTCATCATTTCAAACTGACTGTTCCTGTGTCTGACTTTCTGTCCTCCTCATCACCTCGGTGCAGGTTTCCAGTGCTGCCATTAAGTGCTTGCAGTGTACTTTTAGTAGAGCAGAGAAGAAAGGTACTTCTGGGATGCTTCTGAAACACACTGTGACATGTCTGGTGAAATCACAAGCTTTAACTGGAGTGGCTATAATCTGCTCCTGTGCCCCAGTGAGATTCAGGCATAAAATTAGGCAAGTTCAAAATTGTAGAACCACAAACAGGTAGCCTGTTCTTTCCACCAGCAAAAATGATTAATTTTGAAAGATTATGGCTCTTCAGTGCTTAAAAACTTTATTAGACCACCTGTCATAAACACAAGGAAGACCAAACAACATCATACAGACTCTTTCCTTTTCAGTGAGTTCTCTGTGTTTTACCATTTTGAACAGGAATGAGGAATTTCAAACTAAATTAACGTTTTATAGCCAAATCTGAGCCAGCTCACTAAACTTAATCCCCCTGGAATTAGTAAAGTATTCTGATTGATTGATTGATTGATCTGATTGATTGATAGACTTCTCTGAAAAGCCAGATATTAATCAAGCATAACATCCAACCACTAAAAAATGTTTTCTGTTCATTAATGCTAGTAAATAGCTATAATTTGATATCTTTAGCAAGTAATAATGCCTGTTCACCATTTTTTATTTTTTTGTAAAACACTATTTGAAAATTAATGGAAAACAATAATAATCAGATTTTAGCATCAAAAATATCATTTTTGTTAAAGAGCTTCTACATACCTGTGTATTAACCATTGCCAATGCTGTTAATTTAGGACAGTTGTAGCATAAACCTTACATTGAGAGGTGGTCTAATACATTTGTTAAGCACTGTATGACTGACTGTCCAGTCAACAATAGTTTGCTTAGATGATGGCTTATTAACTAATCAATTGACTAGTCAACTTGGATAACACTAAAAAAAATTTTTTCCATCCAATCTGTAGAGAAGCCATCTGAAAACTTCCATCTCAAAGTGAAGTAATCAACTTTTCACTGTAACCCTTCAAATTATCTTTCTCTGACCACTGAAACCTCATATTAGCTTTAGTTACATTCAAGAATTAGGATTCTGAATTTTCACCATCATTTAATCTGATATTGATTATCCTGCAGGATGTGCAGTACAAATGATTCATGGTAGTCTTGTTTTAAGTTTTGAATTAAAAAAAGAGTGGGAAAAAAGAATGGCCCTTAACTTTCTGTTGAGATTGATAATGCCAAGAATTTACAATTATTTAATCACATAATAATTTGCAGTTACAGTCAATTATTTATATATATTATTGTCTCATCTGAAGAGACCATGAATACAGGGACTTGCTGCACCTCATGCGACCCTTATCTACATTGCAATTTTTGTGACTTTGTGGTATTTTTCACTAAACTAAAGCATACTATATAAAGTACTGTTAGATCGTCTGTCAAGTTTTCAGTGATATGTTTTACTGAAAGACCTAAAACTTCCTGAAGTTGACTCGTCTCTGTGCTGTGTAAGGCCAAATAAGCTGCCCAACCTTACCTGTGCGGTATTTATGTCGTTTTGTGTGTGCAGTATAAGTGCTATCTTTTGTATCACACATACAAAAGGATAGAAATGCCAAGGTGAAAGCATTATGTAAATTGTAAACCTGAACAATATGTTTGTCTGTGGGGCCATTATGTCCAACACACAATAGGCAGCAGCTCTCAGAGTCTATCTACAGCTCTGACAAAGTGATTCTCATCACTAGCCAAGGACAGTTATTTGTAATCGGGAAAACTATCAACTGATGCATGTACAGAGCTCATGCAATCATTTTGTCACTGTTGAAATTCTATGCTTTCTCTACAGAAACCAATACCTATTACAAATACTAAAGCTTAATACTGCTGTAAATAATTCTGCAGCAGATCAAATGTTTAATGTATAATATCACTTTTAAAAATAAACTGTAACATATGTGGCAATTTTTTTCTAATTGCCTGAGACAAGGGTCTGTTCATTTTCTTTAAGTCACTTAGTGAAAGATGAATCTTAAACTGAGAGTCACTCTGCCCTGTTGCTTTGGATGGAATAACACTGGCTGATGCTTCAGCATGAACCTGAATATTTGATTATTCTGAAATCCAGTTGTTGCATTGGTTTTCAATTTTCAAATGGCTTTTGTTTTAGTTTGGAAGTATAAACCATCTCAGTTTTGTTTCCTGGCGTCACTGTCATGCACAGCAGTGATTGCCAGGCTTAAATTCACCTCATTGTGACTCTAAGTGATTGTATTGCAATATTTAGGAATTTTTCATATCCCTTTAGGGATTTTTTTTTTTTGTTTTACACAAAACAACTAAAATGTTGACATTTTTCCTCACAAAATTCTGTGTAAAAAGCAAACAAAAACAACTGCTGTACAGTACACTTTTTGTCTTTACATGTTACACCCACACATGCATAACAAAGCCAGTCAAAATGTACAGCACATGCCTCTCTTCCCCTATAGCTTGCTATTTGTGCATTAAGATGGGTAAATGTGTATATATGAATACAGCTACAACTGAAAAACACCAGCCTTTCATGAAGTGCAGCATTTCCTCCTGCCTGTAGCCTGTCAGTCTGTTCACCTGCTGAAGGAACATATGCTCAGGTGATGAGGTCACTAATAACCCATCTGCCAATGCATATAAAAAGCTTTGGAGGAGTAAGTCTTTTATCTAATACTCTGATGGTATGGTTTTTTTTTGTTTTATCATTTTGGGCTGTATTTGAACTCTTTTGTTTGTTGTTTTCTTAAAAATTCAGAACTTGTTTAAATCAGCATTTCTGTATGTCTGTCTTTGTCTGAGTATTTGTATGTCATGAATGAGTACAGCTATAAAAGATGTAGTAGCCAATGGCAGTATTTGTTTTCAAATTGGATCAATTACATCTTTTTATAAACAAGTTTCCATCCTAACAACCAATAAACTTATTCAGTGAAGAACCCTTTTAGTTCAGCATAAGGTAAATGGCTACTGCCTTCAAATTAGTTAGCCATCATGTTTCTATGAAACTCCTGTGAAGACCAGAAACACAATATACACAACAGCAAATTTCTTTACAAAAACATTAAATGTGGGCTGATATGTTATTGGCCTGAATTTTTTTAAAAGCCATTAAGTCGTACACACACACACAAACAAACAAAAATCACTTAGCAGTGTCTTCAGCAATATGAAAAATTCAAAGCCTTTGATGTTGACAGTTGATAATTGAGTCTGTCAGTTATTTATCCACCGCATTTAAGTTATAACCCCAAAGAGTGCATAGACACATTCAGATGCTGATTCATTTGCACACATAAATAGTTATTGCCTTTGATCTTGTCGGCTTTATGACCTGCCTCCCTGTGTCCTCTCCATGTCTGCATGAGCCCAGACAGCATAGCACAGCAGTTCTGGGTAATGGGCTGGAGCTGAGAGAGATGAGGGGGGAAAGGGACTGACTGGCTGTATAATCAGCCACTTTCACTGTCCAGGAACAGGGGTGTTAAATCAACCTCAGGTGGCTGATAAAAGAATCTGGATTGAATCTCAGCAAGGTTCGCTCCCTGTGGCTGCCTGCCGACGCTGGCACTGTCGGGGCCAGTCGGCTACGCAGGCACTGGCATCAGTGGGACAGGATCCAAAAGATTGATGAGGAAGGAGAAATCCCTCTTTCCCATTCTCTTTCTCCCTCTGACTGTCTTGTTCTCCCTCTTCCTCTCCTCATCTCCCATGAGTCTCCCAGGGGAACAGCTATTTTGAGAGCACAAGCACCAAGTGTGAAAGGGAGTTACCAGTTTCAACTATAATCTGATACATGATCCAGACACAATGGATAAGAGCAGTCATTTTTACCTGTGTGACAGGTACACTGAAAGCAAAGGTTCACTGGTGAGGTACCATCTCTCTCAAGTCTCCCACACCTCTAAAAACATTATTAACCCAATAATGAGAGAAATATTAATGAGGTGTGCATTGAAATCTGACTCTGGTGTTATAATTAGAGTGATTTTCCCAGTTGTAGAGTACTGGTCCTGGACGGAGGCTTGTTCTGTAGCAGAAAGTGAGAGAAAATGTTGTTATGCATGTAGGTCATGTTCCCATCTCTGCCTTAATCAGTGGCTATATATAATCTGCTTCTTTCTTCAGAGAGACTTTAAGCTCTCTCCCCTCTGTGTTCTCTGCTCAACATCTCTATTAGTCAAAGTGGACTGGGCCTAGGGGCCACAGGCAGGACGAGAGAGGTCAGATGAGTGGTGCTTCAGGTTCACAAAGTACAGTATCTTTGCTCTAGTGTTGATAAAAATGAATAGGAACTGGCTGAAAAAGACAAAACTCACTCAAAGAATAATGCAGAATTACCTAATTGGGGTCATTTGGAGCCAAAGCTGGACAAAAAAAGTGAAAGTGAATGAACAAAAAGGTGGGGATAACATATGTTAATAACTGATCACTAGGCTCAACCTATAAGGTGTGGTGGTGAAAAACTTGCAATTGCCAGCTCCGGACTAGCTCGTTAGCTCAGAAAAGACCACAGAGAATGTCATGAAGGAGGACATGCAGAGAGTTGATGTAACAGAAGACAAGTAGTGGTCTGATGTAGGCAGATGATCCACTGCGGCAACCCCTAACAGAAACAGCAGAAAGAGGAAGACTTAAGAGCAGAAGGGCAGGGTCTGTGTGCGATCCTTAACTGTAGATCCACATATTGAAAAAAACAAGGAGGTATCACCTCATGGGAGCATTCAGCAAAAGGTATGTCACCATAACCAAGGTACCTGTTGGTACCTAAATTCTAAAAATTCAACAGCACCTTTATTTTATTTAGTACCAGAAGTACCTGTTGCACCGAAGTGGCAATTCCTTTGGATCTGATGGGTGCAGCATATGCCTACAAGTGTTCTTGTCTCCCCCTACATGCTGAAGAAGAAAAAGGATTCCCACAAGGGGCACTGTACAGGAAAAACCACAAATGGCTCCACAAAATCAACATGTGAAAGATGGACTAGTGTAGCCACCGAGATAAATCCTCCTGGGTCATTCATAAAAAAGAGATTCAGGAATCGGGTATTTAACTCCTTTGCATTGAAGGTGAATGACTAAGTAGTGATAAATTATTTGCAAAAGGCAATATGCAATTAATGCTATCATGCTTTTTTAGACCAAAAATGGAAATATTTAAACTTTATTGAGACCTAAAAGAGACTAGCATCCAGATCTGTTCAAAGACAGGAATTTAAACAACATCCAAGTATTATCCTTCTTTTGTTATCCTGAAATTCATGTTAGTATTTTGTTTGAGAAAACTGGCTTTGTCATTTTGAAATCAGCTATATTCCACAGGCTAAAATGTTAGCAACGGATAACATTATATAAATATTTAACGTTAACATAATGTAACTAATGTTACATAATAATCTCCTAGTAATGACACTGATATGTTGGTGTTCCTGTCAAAAATCTTGAACTTGTGAAGAAAAAAGTTCAAAAAGCCATTCATAAAAATCATTGCAGCATACTAGCACATAAATCATAGTACTGCAGCTTGTTCTGTACTATTTTTGCTTTTCTTTACAGATTTTTGTAATATTGAAATGTTTTTGAGAAAGAAGCTTATATTTAAATACATGGGATCATTTTTTCTTTTTAACCATGGTATAAAATTTGTCTTCAAGAATCATGTAATTTAACTGTTAGTGGTTCTGAGTACTAAATTTCTGGTATAGTGACATTTCTATTGAGCATTGAAGGAGTACCACATAAACTAGAATGATATTAATGCATGGACAAAAGGAACAATGTGGTCTAAACCCAACTGCCAGTTCCACTTAGCACAAGCTTTTAATTATGCTTTACAGTTTAATTAATGATACTGAGCTTAATTTTCAAGGAAGCAGACCACTACATTATCAAAATAAAACATCAAAAATTACAAATGGCAATTGACTAGACCAGTCCTCATTAATTAATATAATTGTCCATTTCCCCAAACTTAATGCTCCTACTGCCTAGACTGTAAAGACCAACATATTTGTTGGCTGACACCCACTGCAGTTTAAGCAGAAGCGCACTCCCTTCTATGAAAACTGGCATTAGTTGTTTAAGCAATAATGACACAGGCTATGTTTACACTCAAGTGACAAATAGTGTTATGTTTATGACATCCCAACATCCCATTTTTCCAGTTCACAGTCAGAGGATGCTAGACTCTGACATAAGAAACTGATGTTTGTTTTCTTTTTCCAACAGTCAACTCTTGTCTCTTTGAACTGTGGCCATGATTGTTCTTTGATGTTCACCAAGAGATAGTTATTGTAGCCATGTACACCTACCACCGTAGATTCTCAAATCTTAAAGTAGCTGTTTAATTTAACCTACACCTAACCATACCTTAACAATGACAGTTCCGGATCAGAAAACCTACTAGTTTTACAAACTATTACTTGAATAGTCTTGGAAAGCAGATAATTCAGGTTTACACTAACAGTTGGTTAGATCATATAGTGTTTGGCTCCTTGGAGTTTATTATCAGTGTTTCAGGAACTCAAATATGTCTACAAACACATGCTCTTGTTGGCTTTTTGGTAATTTTTTTCCAAACTTTCACATGAACATTTTTGGTGTTTGAGCTTTTACAATACTGTAACTGTGTACCATATGAATATTTCAGAACATTTAAGTTTAATTGTTCAATTTGACCACTGATCCCTAGGGTAATGTGAAACTATAATGAGTAAGTCTGGAGCAGTAAGTTTGGTGACAAAAGAGAAAGCAATAATCTTAGGGTGGGTTTTGACTCTTAAATCAATTCTTAGCGCAGTACTCAGTTATGTGTAAAGGGATTAATTAACACTGGGTAGAACAAAGTTTCTCATGTTCAGACTGAATTAAGAGTCTGTAAAAGAGGTTGAGTGTTGTAATTTTTAAAGAATGCTTATTTTAAAGGAAAAATTGGACACAGGTGTGATTTCTAACCCCAGCTTGTAATGTTAATTTATTGTCCTAGTGTTTGCAAATTGTGTTTATTGTCAATAATGGATAATTGGCAACAAAACTGGAGAGTAGGATTGTATTTGAGGAAGTAATAAGCGCCAATTAATTGTGGAATGACATACCTTAGTGGAGGATCTCTGCGCCATGCTGAAACGGAACTATGGTTTTGTGCTTTAAAGTTTGTAAGTAGGATTGTTCCTTCACACAAATCATCAGACATTGCAGGTTGTGGTAGTTTTCTGTGGCAGCCTGCTTTCAGATAGAATTAATGGGCTTTTTTGCTGCCTTGTGAACCCCAGGGGTCAAAATGAGTGCAGCTTGTGGGAAATTAGAAGTATTTCTGCCTTTATAGGGCCAAGATGCTTTTGGAGCCAATTTCCCAACACAAGACACTTTAATAGAAACCTTTCTAATGATAGCTGTGGAATTTAATTTAGCTCCAGTACAGGTTCATTTAACACCTAAATTCATTTAAAAGGAATTAAACTTGCAAAGGATAGTGGTGTCTGGCAAGCCTAACAACCTCTGCTCTCTCTTGCCATTTTTCTCTTCTTCTTACTGGTATTGTAAAATTGCCAAAGTCTTTTCCCAGATGCATGTTCAGATGCTAGTTTGACAGTAGCAAACAGGAGAAATTGGCAGGTGCCGTTGCAAAGGGTGTTTTCAAACTGCATTTAACCTGAATTGTGCTTAAATCAGTTCTCTTTAGGGATGGAGCAGCAGCACAGCATAGTATACAAAAAATTGCTTGTCCAATTATCAAATTGTGTCAATCCTACATGAACCATGAGGCAGTATATACAGAAGCAGGATTGGTAGCCACACTAACAATCCTGTGTTTTTGAAAAAGAAAAAAGAAAATAACAGAAAAGAACAGAAAAGAAAAGAAAAGAAAAGAATGGTGAAAATATCAAGGGTGCTCTAAAATACAAATCAACATCTCAGCCATCCACTCAAACCAAATAACATGTAACCATATATTCAGATTGTAAGGTTACACACAAAAAATATGTATTTAATGTATTTGTTGTGAAAAGTTCTATAATTACACAATATATCCATTAATTAACAAAAAAAATCTATATAAAATTACAGAACCTATTTTACATTTACTGTGGATTTCTTCTAATTAAATCTAATTTAAAATATATCCATACAGTATTAAACTTGAATTTAACAGTTTTATTTATTTCATAAACATTACATATCTATAAAATTATGCTAAATTTTTTTGTGAAAAGCTAAATTTTCTTTTAAAAAATGAGACTTTAAAAGTTGTTCACAGTGGTAGTTTTCTTATATTATTTTACATTAGACATGTCTGTTGTCAGTTTTTTATTTTAATGATTCATATATTTAATGGAAATTTCTGTAAATTTTATCAGAAAAGTGTTAAATTAGATATTTTTACAGTCTATGTTGGTATACTAAATAGCCCCCTAGTAACATTGCTTTACTTTTATGTCTATTTTTATGTTTATTTAAAAGGGAGAATGTACATTAATTCATCATGAGCAAATAAGTTCATCATGTAAATATGCTAAATTTAGCTATGTGGGCAAATTTTCACACATTAGGACAATTATTAACACAGAAAATTATCGAAAACAGAGACTCAGAGTGGCGTTAATTTAAACAAAACAAAAAAAAAATGTGTTTAGCACACCAGAAGAATGATATTGTCTTCTTTATGATAATGCAATTATGCAGTGTCCCCTGTAGCATAGTGATTTGCCTCTCAAGCAAAAGTTCCCTGGTTTGATTCCAGGTTGGGACACAAGCCCCTCCCACCATGGAGGGTTGCTTCAGGAACAGCATCCGGTGTAAAACCTCTGCCAAATTACCAATGCGGATTAATCCAGTGTGGCGACCCCTTGGCGGAGAACACAAAGGAGCAGCTGAAAGGTACATTTTGATAAAGCAATTATACGTGGTTGTATAGGAGATTTCCTGGTTTACAGTAACCTATTAACTACCACACATGCTTTAAAAGAATAAAAACGCTCTTTATAACATAAAATAAGTTACCACAAGAGCATTTCAAGAAACAAAATTGAAATGGACATATGATATAACCAATGTCTCAGTGCACCCCATTAAAATTATGCCTCCCCTTTCCATCTCCACTCTTAAAGGATATCCCAAAGGCCACAGGCAAGGCCAAATAACACAAAATGTGACACCTGCATAGGTCTATGATCTGGTTTGGAGAACCAGAATTTGAGAATAGCAGGTGTCTTGGAGTGGCAAGCCTAATGAGCATGCCAGAGATATAATCTGGTACTAACCCTAAAAGAATTCTAAAATGGATAGGGACCCAATGAAGTTCAGTTGCTTTTCAAGATTTTCACAGAATTCCTCCTACTTCTTTTCAGTCATCACCCAAGTAACGAATTGCTGTAACAATATTTTTTACTGGCAGGCAGAGTTACAGTTTGTAAACAGAACACTCACTTATTGTAACCTTAAAGTTGTCATGGTGAACTTGTAAGCAGTACTTGTGTATCTTGGAGACTCTGAGAAGCATATGTGATATGTTCCCATTAAAATTATGTTTCTGGCTCAGAACCCCTGCAGTTTGTTACTTACTGGGTAATAACTGCTTTAATTTGTTCAAAATGCAGCAAGTTACCAGCCTTTTTCTCTCTGTTTAGTGTTGACCAGTTCATATTAAAAAATATTGTAAAAAAATGAATAAATTAATAAAAATAAATAAATAAATTTATGGTTTTGCAACCTTAAACTAATGTACTTTTTCAGCCATTTCTCTCTCATAAACATCTGATAGTTCAAACTATCAGTGTACAGGTTGTGTAATAATGAGTTATTTTTATTTCAGTAGTCAGTATTTTTTATGACACGACTTCTCTAAACAGGCAGTTGGAACATCACTGAACACTCCTTTATCTGTCTTCATAGAAATCCAGCTTGAAAAGCCGAACTGTTCCCTCTTTTTCTCTGCTGTCCCTGGACTCCAGTTTTTTTCTTTCATCTTTTTTCTTTTATCTCTTTTTCTTTTTCTGGCCCTGATTATTTAGGATTTATTCCCCATAAGGTATGTTTGCTTTTAACATTCATTCTGCAACTATCAACATACTACAGTCCAAACACTACCAGCTTTTAATGTTTTCTTCATATATTCTGAATGTAGCTATAAACATGAGCATTCATATAGTTGGAAACTTCCTCATATAAATGCTTATTATAACATTATTTAATACATTGTGAAAACATTAGTGATGAGTAGACAGTTTTATGTTTGGAATTTGTTTCATGTCAGTTCGCTTGCAAAAGTCTTTCTGCTGTAATCAAGAGCTGTCAGCGAGCCATTTTCAGACTAGTGCCTACACGTTTTCTCTGCCCACTTCCATTCAAGTTGTGTGTTCGCATGGAGGGTCCGTCACATTAAGTCATCATAAGTCATGAGTAGGAGTGCTTTATAGCATCTTCTAAAGGTATGTCTGTCACAATGCAGACTTACCCATTACATACAACCATGTGATTTTGTCATGGAACACACTCCATGCAGTTGTAAATTTTGTGTGATTACCTGTACGTTTAATTTAGTAAACTGTTCCTAAGATAGGCATGAAGACTTGAAAATAGATATGGTTATTTGATTGTAAGGTGTTGCACGTCTACAGGGACAGTTGTAGAAAAACCACTGCTAGTAAAGTGTAGAATTTCACTCACCATTACTAAAGCACAACCTTCTTGAATGGTCTGTATATCACAGCAAGCTATATTATTATGCCTCTACCGTAGAGGCGTTGTATTCTGAATTTGTCCATCTATTCATCCATATGTTACAAATCCTGTTACCACTACAGGAGAAGACTTGTGTGCTGGATTTTTGTCAAACTTTGTGTGGTTAATATCTATGAAGTGTAGAACAAATGATAACGTTTAAGAGAGTAAAGGTAAAGGTCACGCAGGGTCAGATTTAAGGTGGAGACATACCGGTCGAGTTCTAGGCATTTCATTTGTCAGATGGGTTGTTTTTTTTTTTTTGTCGGCTGCTCCCTTGTATTCTACCCAAAGAGTTTGCCACAGCAGATCAATCTACATTAGTAATCTGTCAGAGGTTTTACGCCAGATGCTCTTCCTGACACGAACCTCCATTGTGAGATAGTTCATTAAAATTTTCCAAAAGGGAGCAAAAGCAGAAAATTGAGGAGCAGGACATTGCAGTGACTTAGATGAGGCCTGGTAGACACCAACTGGCTACAACTGTCTGTTTTGGGGTACTTAGGTACAGATGTAAATTTGCTGTTTAATGCTGTAAAGTTTTGCATTTTAACATGGGAAGCTATGGGGATTAACTACCTAGGAAAAAACTTCAGGTGGCTGTTAGAGGAATTGCACTTTTTGGCGCTGTCACTTTCACTTTATTGTTTAGCCTTGGAGGTTGCTGCTATTGAG
>VUQH01069377.1:6799-28586 GCA_015106775.1 Etroplus canarensis
ACATTATTTCATTTCACTATGTTCTGCACCAGCTATATGTAGTCGAAATGACAATAAAGCTCTTGAATCTTGAATCTTGAATCTTGGATATTATTCTCAAATATAAAAGACTTGGCAAACCTAAGTCCTGCCTACAGTTTTATTATTACTATCACTATCACTCGGAGAGGCAGAAGTTCCTTCACATCTACTTATAATGAAGAAAAAAGGTAGATCTATTTACTGCCAATTACTGTTAATCACAAATTTACATTACATGTTGAAGAGAAATGTGCAGTTTTATACCACCCTGCTTTAGGCAGCTGAGTACCTGTGTCACTGCTGTGGTTATAACTGCCATCATCCAGAAATATACATAGAATGTAACAGCTTATCAACAGAGAAGGTTTGTGATGCCTGGTGAGAAGATTAACCCACAAAAACCCTTGTTTGTATTTGACTGTACTTGGTTTAATGTGAGCCCGTTTTTATAGAAATAAACTTACTTCATCTGCTGTACACCACTGCTGCTTAATTAGGCAGTGGATACTTCTATATATTATTGTGAATCTTTTCATTTTGATATCAATCCATTGTCACAGACTTTCAGTTGTGAGCCCTCGGGATAAAGATTTTTGCAGTCTAGCGACAGATGTGAAATAATATTACATAAATGTAATAATTTGTTTCACTATCAGCCAGGTTAATTAGTTTGTGGAAATTGGTAACCTGTTTCTCATTGGGTAATTTGTCACACACTGACGAGGTAGCCAATCAGTGACCCTGCTGTTGGTGGGATCATTTCTCCCAGAATGCTGTGCAGCGAGTGTGTCGCAGAAAATGTGAGCGTGAGCCAATGTTTACCTCCTATTTATTCCACACAAATAAATGAAATCAGTCAATAAACCATCCAAGGGGGAATATGGCTCTCTCTATCCTGGATTATGAATGAGAGCTCATTAATTTTCCTGTGTGAGTGTGTGTGAGCCTGTGTGTATGTATGAGAGAACGTTTATGTGTGTGTTTGCATGCATGTGTGGTTGTACTCTGCACACATGTTCATTTTTGTGTATAAGACCATGATGTCAGAATGAAATTAAGGACAAATATAAATTTACCTTTGGCTGCTCCCTTGTATTCTCCCTAAGGGGTCACCACAGTGAATTAATCCGCATTGGTAATTTGGCAGAGGTTTTATGCCGGATGCCCTTCCTGATGCAACCCTCCACCATGAGAGGGGCTTGGGTCCCCACCTGGAATTGAACCAGGGACCTTTCGCATGTAAGGCGAATGTGTAAACGACTACAAAATAGCAATTAGACATCAAATCTGTTACACACAGATTTTTGTAATTATTTTTACAAAGCAACAGTAGCAGACTGACATTTTCATGATTATGAAGGGTCAATACAACTGTCACACTAACCTGTCACACTTACAGAAATAGAAACAGAGGGAAACAGCTGGCCTCCAAAGATAAAAATCAGCCTATCAATACCAGTAAAGCTCAATGACTAATAGATTTTATCGCTCTTTTTAAAATCTTCTTGGAAGTCTCTCTGATTACTCATGAATTAATCGGACACTAGCTCCCCTTAAGTCTGCAACTCGTCACTAGGTTTTGTACAGAACAAAATTAGGCACAAATATAAAATTCTAGATGTGCTGAAAGGTGTTTCTCCCTGTGCACCCATGTGTAGCTCCACATGCTTTCTAATGAGGTCAGAAAAACTGTTCCATTATTCTTAAATGAAAAGTCCCATTATTTAGGCAAGGCAGAGAAGAAAAATGTGCACCCTATGTGGACAAAAGTATTGGTCTACACCTCTTAATATTTGAATTCAGGTGTTTCATTCAGTCTCATTGCCACAAGTGTATAAAATCAAGCATCTAGCCATGGAGTCCACTTTTACAAAATTCTGTTAAAGAGCGGGCCATTCTAAAGAGCTCACCGAATTCGACCCAATTCCGTAAAAGCTGGGATGTTGTGTACAATGTAAATATAAACAGAATATGATGATTTACAAATCCTTTTCAACCTATACTGAATACAGCATAAAAAAATGTCAGTGTTCAAACTGATGAATTTTGTCTCAAGCCCAACAAAGTTGGCAGCGCTTCTGAATGTTGTTAATATATGGTTTCCACATTATGTGGTAGAGGCTTAACTTACATTTGTAGATGCAGAGATGTACTTTGTTAAATGACAATGGTTTTGTGAAGTGTTCCAGAGCTCACATATTATTATGCTGGTTTTAATGCAATGCAACCTGAAGGATCGAAGGTGACAGGTATTCAATGCTGGTTTTGGGCCTTGTCCCTTACATGCAGAGATTTCTGTGGATTCTCTTTATCTTGTGATGATATTATGCATTGTAGATGGTGAAATCTTGGAATTGCTTACAACTGCACTTTGAGAAACAGTGTTAAAAAATTGTTGGATTATTTGTTTATGCAGTCGGGGGTTTGCAGGATGCCACCACTGCAACAAGTCAGTTCAAGAAATTTCTTCTCTCCTAGATATTTCATGAACAACTGTAAGTGGTATTGAGGGATAATTCTGTGGGGTTGTTTTAACTGGGGTTGGACTTGGACCTTTAGTTCCAGTGAAGAGAACTTTAATGCCTCAGCTTACCAAGACATTTTGGACAGTTCTATGCTTCCAACTTTGTGGGAACTGTTTGAGGAAGGCCCTTTTTTGTTCCAGCATGACTGTGCCCCAGTGCACAAAGCAAAGTCCATACAGGCATGATTGGATGAGTTTGGTGTGGAAGAACCTGACTGGCCCCTCACAGAGCCCTGACCTCCACCTCATCCAACACCTTTAGGATGAACTAGAATAGAGACTGTGAGCCAGACCTTCTCAACCAACATGAGTGTCTGACCTCACATCAAAAATTCACAGACACACTCCAAAATCTTGTAGAAAGCCTTTTCAGAAGACTGGAAGCTGTTATAGCTGCAAAGGGGAACCAATTCCATACTAATGCCTATGGATTCAGAATAAGAAGTCATAAAATATATAGCCTGTGTGTCTCCTTGCTCTCCTTTCTCTCTTCTCTCTCCCCCAACTGGTCCAGGCAGATGGCTGCCCCTCCCTGAGCCTGGTTCTGCTGGAGGTCTCTTCCTGTTAAAAGGGAGTTCTTCCTTCCCACCATCGCCAAGTGCTTGCTCATAGGGGATCATCTGATTATTGGGGTTTTCTCTCTAACACTGTAGGGTCTTTACCTTACAGTGTAAAGTGCCTTGAGGCAACTTTTGTTGTGAGTTGGTGCAATATAAATAAGCCTGAATTGTATTGTATTGAATAAAATGTCCTGTAGGCGTATTGTGTAGGTAGCCAAATACTTTTGTCCTTGTAGTGTATTTAAAGTAGTGTAAAAAATCTACAGATATCTTAGTGGCTTCACAACTATGTTATGAATCCAAATTCATGGGAACTTTAATTTTATTTGACAGCCAGAGTCTCGTAGTGTCTTGGTGATTGTTATTCCAGATGGCGGCGAGAAAATTCCATTTGAAGGTTTTATTAATTTTTGTTAAAATGGGGCGGTTCGCCGATGCTGTCTACGCTCACTCACTGACGAGGCTGACTGACATCTCGCTGCTCCCTCCATTTGTCTTTGTTTGAAAAGGTCTTAATTGTATTACATGCAAATGAAGAGATTTGATTTTTGTCCATTATCTATTCATAAGAGAAAATGAACAGAACATTAGTGGGTCACCAAATGAGGGAGGGATGAAGAGAGGGAAGGGGAAGGAGGGGGAGAGACTGAGACAGTGATGATCAGTCAGACAGAGCAAGATAATACAGAATAAAGGAGAGTTGGCAGCTTTACATTGCGATGGCGTAATGTCTCCCAAGTTTTGGCGCTGTGTAAAAATAATCTTTCCACCCTCATATATTATATAATCTGTGTGTATGTAATACTGTAGGTCAAGGCTGATAATTAACCCATGATGACTGAAACACAGCAATTACAGTCATGCTCATGTGACAAATCAAAGTGACAGAAGCTGAAATATGTCCCTACTTCCTATTCAGCTTCAGACCACCATTACCTGCTATATATATTCAAATCAAATGCTCGCCCTGTTTTGGTTTTAACTAGGTATAAGTGGCACCATATAAGTTTAAAGGATCAGTGCAGAAAAACAAGCAAAACAGGCAGTTTTGATTTCAAGAGAAAGCCATTAAGAAATTTTGCTTGTAGTTGAGCCCAAGACAAAATGTTCATTGTGATTCTTTGTTTCACTTTAATTAGTTTATTTAATAAACATGCTGTAAACAAAACTTCACAGTTATTCTATAAATTTCTTACCGGCATCCTTAACACATCTTACACAAAGGCCTAAACCCTGTTACTTATACTTCTTAGTTACTGACTTACTGACTGGCAAATTCTGACCCTATCTGAATGGTGTAGCACGAATTGGGAGTCAACAGACTAGGCAATGTTTTTCCAGTCTTCTGTTGTACAATTTTGGTGAGCGTGTGCAAACTGTAGTCTCAGTTTCCTGTTCTTAGCTGACCAGAATGGCACCAGGTGTGGTCTTCTGCTGTTGTAGTCCATACATCTCATACATGTATGCTCTTCTGTATACCATGGATGTAAAAAGGGGTTTATTTCAGTTACTGTTGCCTTCCGGACCTCTGGCATCAACAATATATTTTTGCCCAGACGACTGCTGCTCACTTGATATTTTCCACTTTTCAAACCATTCTCTGTGAACCCTAGAGAAGGTTGTGCATGAGAATCCCAGTGGCTCAGCAGTTTCTGAAATACACAGATCATCCATGCCATGTTCAAAGTCACTTAAATCACTTTTCTTCCTTGTTCTGATGCTTGGTTTGAATGTCAGCAGGTTGTCTTGATCATGCCTACATGTCTAAATGCATTGAGTTGCTGCCATAACAACAAACATGGTTAAAACTCCAACGACATCTCCGCCGTACAAAAGCAAAAACTGAACTGTAGACAGACAGATGTGGATGTTGTTTCCCTGCATAATAGAGGTCAGGTCAGACTGTCTCTTACAAAGTCAGAAATATCAATCACATTATTTCAATAAATAAATTAGAAACATCTTTCTTTGTTTTTTAAACAATGACAACTAATCTGGTTAGTGAATAGATGTGAACAGACATCCACACAGTGTTTTCACCACGCACACATACTATTCTTACCATAGCCTGTTTTTAAAGAAATGAACAATACTTTGAAGCAATTATACACATCTAAATTCCATCATATGTTGCATGGTGAACTTAACATGTCGGACTGTCAGAATCATTGCCTCACTGTCCCTGATGTCAGCTTTATAAGCAACAGGTTAACTTTAAATTCATACAGCTTAGCAGAAAAAGTGGGCTTTGTAGTGGAAGGGCATGAGGTCAAATTATCCATGGGGAGAAGTGTTTTTTTCTCCTGCTCATTCTAGCTACTGAGAATGTTTTGTTTATTTGGTTTTATTCTAATCAATAAAAATTCTTGTTCTAAAGTCTGACAACAGCAATGAGGCAGTGTTCAACAACTACGTCCATCTGATGTGGAGAGAATGTCTGCAACATTGGTTCATTTTTTTTTTTATCGTGACTAGACAAAAAAAAACACCACCAAGGTTATTCAATGTTGAAATATTTGCTGGGATGTAATTGGCTGATTAGGTATTTGCATAAATGAGCAGTTGAACCACTACACATAAAGTGGTTGATGAATGGGTGTATCCTCCACGGTTGTATAATGAAGCGAATGAGGAAAGTACCCGCATTCTTTCTAATAGCCAGCAGGGGGCGACTCACATGGTTTCAAAAATAAGTCAGATTGCATAGAGGTCTATGAGAAAATTACCTTACTTCTCTCCTGAATTATGATGTCAAAAAACATTTTTCTAATGAATATAAGATAAGATGTTGCTTTAATAGTCCCACAGTGTTCTCAATCTCTTGTCTTGCACCAAACTGTAGAAACACACTCAGTAGAGTGACAATATAAAGAAACAGAATTCATGTACAAATTGTGTATATGCTGTGCTTACTTTTGTTTGTGATTTTTGATCAGTTTTATTGTGTTTTATGAAGTACTTTGTAAATATGTTTTGATAAGTGCTAACCAAATGAAAGTTTATTATTTTTAATGTTATTATTATTAGCTGTGAACTTAAAAAGGTGCTGCCCTGTGCTTTGAGGTCTAAGTGGAGGTGGGCCACAGCAGATAAAGCAGGACATACTGAAAGCCTGATGAAGAGGGACAGTAAAGTGTGTTGGTCAGGAATGAGCCTCTCTCTGTACAAGACCCCTCTGAACAGGGAGGGAGGGAGCCTCTTATTGAATACTGTTGTTGGCCCTTTGTTAAATTACAACTTAATTCCTTTTCCATCGTCATAACCATTTGTTTTCCTTACAGGCTGGAGATGGGGGGCTGAGCTCAGCCACTAAAGTGGAGGAAGAGGAACCAGGCAGACTTTATTTCTTGCCCTGACTCTGTGGGTCTTTACTGCTGAGAGTGTTTCAGTGGCCATCGCATCATGACTTCACTTCTTAGCTGATTTCTGCCATTGGTCATATTTGACACCTCATCAACACCGGACCAAAGCCAATGCAGTCAATCCTGTTTTTTTTTTCTTCCAAAATACTCCTGAATCTGTTCCTTACCTTCTATTCTTGGTATCAAACTCCTTTCCTGTGCTTATCTGACATTTTGAACACTGCTGTAATACTAATACTGCTAATACTAGCAGTGGCTAAATTGATTAGCATGGTATACTGGAAAAACTAAATTTAAACATAATGTACTCACTACAAAGAGAACATCAATAATGTAGGAGCTCTCCTGAGTCATGATCCATCTTATTTCACAGGTTATTGTGTTGTGTGAAGTGCAGAAAGAAAGTGATGAGTCTTCTTGTCACTGGTTGACTGTATTGCACAAATTATTAAGAATTAAAATCTACCAAGAAATCGAGGAAGCTTATAAACAGTCATATCCAGGACAACTGCCCTAGTTTTTGATCAACCCTAAACTATCTTAAGATGCGATCATTCCACAAATAAACCTAATGAGCGTGTTTATGTATAGATGACAGATGGGTGTATGCAAACACTGATTCTATGAACATTACAGTCCAGACCAATAGCTTAGGAGGAGTAGTCATTCTTATGAAAATGGAAAGATGCCTGTAAAAATGACAACTATGACCTTAAACTTGACCTTGAGCTCAAGTTGGGTGAAGACCCATTATGTGTTCATTGTTTGTAAGTTTGATGCAGTTCTGACCAATACTCTAAGAGGAGTAGCGATTCTTGTGAAAATGGAAAAGTGTCTATAAAATGACGAAAGGGTTCCTGACCTTGACCTTGACCAGAATTTGGGTGAAGACCCATTAGGTCACCCATTAGATGAGTACTGCGTGTAAGTTTCAAAAAAATCTGACAAATAAGCAGCGATTTTTATGTGTATTGTGAAGGGATGGCTGACAGATTCTTTGGCATGTTATAAGCTCATTGGTCCTTCAGCTGGAAAGCTAAAAACTGAACAGCCCAATTCTTATTGTGACTTTTACTACGGCTGAACACTCAAAGTGGCCATGCTGTTAATAATGCATCATTTTAGCTTTCATTAAATTTTAATGGATAAGTTTTACAAAAATTCAGCTGACAAAGACAAATTGTTGTTGTGCTGTAAACATAACGATTTTTGATGTAAATTTGGGCATTTTAACACTGATACATATGAAATTGACTCCCTTTTGAAGCCAGCCTCAAGAGGCTATTAGAGGTACTGCATGTCTGGGACTTCCAAATTGACTTCATTTTTTTCTTGCCCCTAGAGGTTGCCTAGAGACCTGGAAAAGTATGGGTATAATTTTATACCTACACATCTATGCACCTCTTTAGATCAAATATAAGATTGTCAAATCAATTTATTTAGCATAGTAGTATTATAGAAACATTTAATTTGACCAATACTTGGCTTTAGCATTCGTGCCTGCAAAGCTGGACATTTCCATTAGGCTTAGCTTTGTTGGTGTTTTGTGCTAATTAATGTGCATGATAAAAATAAATTGTGCTATAAATACATAATACATAAATAAACATGGAAAAAATAGTTTCAAACATTGCCAAAGTACAAAATCTGTGTGCCCACAGAGTCTCAGTCTTGTTGCATCGGAGCAGTGGATATGGATCACAACTCCTCACTCTTTTTCTAATAATAATATACTGAGTCAAACCACTCCCCTGGAATCTATATGTTTAACCCATGCATCCAAACATCTAACACATACTGTAGTAGAACAAACATTCTTACATCTAAAACCCATTCACTCTGCCTCGACCGATCCCTCGCTCTAACCCTCCTCCTTTCTCTAGCTGCCCTTGAGCTTTTCTATTACCGCATGGAAAGCACCTCACAGCCCCTGACAAGCGCGGCGGATCGACACTAAATCAGAAATCAGTGCCAGCCACAGATCTGAGCCACCATGAAGGTCACAGGCCCTACACTGCGTGTCGTCTCAATTGGGGGAGCGAGAGCAGACTCAGCTAGGGGGATGTGTGTATGTATGTGTGTTAACGGGGGATACACTGAGAGAAGGAGATTGCAAAGCTGAGGAAGAAGATCTGGATGGAGAGAAGGTCAACATTAATACAGAGGTCAATGAAAGAAAAAAAAATAAATAAGAGGAAGCAATAAAACAGTGGACAGACAGTGCTGAAACCACCCAGGAGGATGAAAACTTTGTCAAGAATTATACATAATTTCTATTAATACAATAGGAAAAATCAGGCAAAAATATTTTCTTTCCCTCAGTAGTTGAGGCCTGAGCCCTCTCCTGATTTTGTGATATTGTTACACACTGCCATCTAGTTGTAAGAAGATGAATGACGCCCATTTAAACACAAGATGAGACCTGAATTCACTCAAATATTTTGTACAGCTCTTGAATGGAAAAGTTTCACCTTAAAGACGTTTGTAAATAGGCTTCATTTTTTCTTAACAGCTGTTTATTGTGTTGCCAGACTGGGCAGTCCCCCTATGACACTAGCCTAATTTTTATTTTATTGTGCAGGAGAATTTTTTTAGACAGGGTGTCATAACTAGAGTGACCCTCCAAATTAAGTGATCTCCAAAAATTAGATTACTGTGAAAAGATCATTCAAAAAGGTGAACTTTGATATATTCCACATTTGTTGCAAGTAAAGTGAAATATGACAGTTATGGCTTATAGATTAATTAATTAATTAAAAGGAGAATGCCAGTATGTTACATTATTAGAGTATTTAATTTGGAATTTGAGTTTATGACCGTGGTTGTGTGTATCATTCGGTCTAGTTCGGCACAAGCAACCGCAGTCATGGATAAACTGCTGACTTGACAGTGGTCCAGATGATAGGCCACAGAAGGTCATTGCTGAAAACCTTGGCTGTTCGCAGAGTATTGTATTGAAACGTATTGATGGAAAGTTGACTGGAAGGGAAAAGTGTGGTGGAAAAAGTTTCACAAGCAACAGGGACGACTGTAGCCAGTCAAAAAAAGTCGATTCAAGAACTTGGAAGAGCCTCACATGGAGTGGACTGAGGCTGGTGTCAGTGCATCAAGAGCCACTACATCTTTGGAAAAGGAGCTACAACTGCTGCATTCTTAATATCAACGTGACTTTTCTGGGGCAAGGAGAAAAAGATCCGGACTGTTGCTCAGTGGTCCACAGCCATCTTTGCAGCTGATACTAAATGTTGTATTTCATTTGAAAATCAAAGTTTCAGAGTCTGGAGGAATAGTGGAGATTTACAGAATCATTCAGCGTGAAGTTTGTGATGATCTGAGGTGCCACGTCATTTGCTGATGTTGGTTCTGGCTGGTCCACTGTGTTTTATCAAGTCTAAAGTCTAAAGTCAATGCAGCATCTGCCAGGAAATTCATGCTTTCATCTGCTGAAAAGCTTTTACAAAGATGCTTATTTCCTTTTCCAGCAGGACCTAGCACCTGCCCACAGTGCCAGAACTGCTACCAAATTTGTTGACCATGTTATTACTGTGCTTGATTGGCCAGACAACCCCACACAAAATCTATAGGGTACTGACAAGAGGATGATGAGAAACAAACAACCCAAAAATACAGAAAAGCTGAAGGCCAATATCAGAGCAACCTGGGCTTCAATGGCACCTCAGCACTGTCACAAGCTGTCACAAGCTGATCACCTCCACGCTATATATTTAGAATTAGCTTAGGAAATGTTCTATAAATTTGAAATACTCTATTTCTGGGTTTCATGAACAATAAGCACTAATTATGAAGAGTAAAACAAAACACAAAATGCTTGAAATACTATACATGTATTAAAATAGAGTATATTCACAACATTCTAACATTGGTTGTATTAACTTTATTATTATTAGTTATATTTTTAGGTTTAATATAATGCCAAAATGTTTGTGTCAGTCTGATAAAGCAGAGGAATATATATAGACTTGTTACAGTTGGGTGGGCAGCACTAGACTCCGATTGAACTACATAATTTGGACAAAAGTATTGGACCACACCTCGTAATCATTTAATTCAAGTATTTCATTCACTCCTATGTCACAGGTATATCAAATCAAGCACCTAGTGATGCAGTCTGATTTTTCAGACATATGTGAATGAATGGCTCATTCTAAAGAGTTCACTGAATTTGAGTGTAGTACTTTAAAAGGACTTCACCAGTGCAAAACTGTCTGTCCATCCATCTTCTTCCACTTATCCAGTTCTGGGCTGTGGTGGGTGCTGGAGCCTATCCAAGCTGTTGCTGCAACAAGTCAGCTGGTGAAATTTCTTCTCTCCTAGATATTTCATGATCAATGACAAGAGGTGTTTTTGCAAAGTGAAATTGTTCAGAAACCACAGCAACTCAGTCATGAAGTCCAAGACCATGTAAAGTTACAAAACAGGGTTCATGGCATGGGTTTCCATGGCTGAGTAGGTGAATGTAAGGCTTACATCACCAAGCACCTTGCCAAACTTTAGATGGAGTGGTGTAAAACACTCCACTACTGGACTCTGGAGCAGCAGAAACATGTTCTGTGGAGGAATGAATCACACTTCCCTATCTGGCAGCCTGATGGACCAGCCTGGGTTTGAGGAATGCCAGGATAACATTACTTGGCTAACTCTATTTTGCCAACTGTAAAGTTTGGTGGAGGAGGGATAATGTTCTGTTTTAGTTGTTGTTTTTTATTCCACTGAAGGGAAATCTCAATGCCTTCAGTGGTATCCTATGCTTCTAACTTTGTGGGAATCTTTTCTGTTTCAGCATTACTGTGCCCCTGTGCACAATGTAGGGTCCATAAAGGCATGGTCGAATGAGTTTGGTGTGGAAGAGCTTGACTGGCCCACACAGAGCCCTGACCTCAACCCCATCCAAACACCTCTGGTATGAACGAGAGCAGAGCTGCACCCTCTTCGCCAACATCAGTCTGACCTCACAAATGCTCAAATGGATAATTGGGCAAAGAAAATTCCCACAGACAGAGAAAGGCTTCCCAGAAGTGTGGAAGTGCGACCAGCTACACATGAATGCCTATGCATTTAGAATGGGACGTCAGAAAAGCTCCTGTAAATGTAATGTGCAGGTGGCCCAATACTTTAGTCTGTATTTTGTTAATGAACTCCTAATTGGTCTGGACAGACTACTTAAATAAAACACTCCACAAGTATATGTTTAGTCTTTTAAGCACTGCAGAGGACAACGAAAGCAATAAAAGACCACCTCACACACACTTCCCAAATATTATTCGACGTCAATGAATTATGTCCACGAAAAGCTTCCGTAGTTGGAGTCACATGAGCGGTTTGTTGTGGTCGTGACTGAAATTCATGTCTTGGAACATGTATCTTAAAAAAAACTGCTAACACTGACGTGACATTTATGGGCTTTGGTGAAATTATCAGGTGGACACCAACCAGAGTCTCCTCACGGCTACAAAGAGCGACAGTGGAACAAACCAGAGGAGGGTTATTCCTGTGTTACGCCTAATGAGCGGTAAGCTGTAACGTTAGCTAGCTGCTTCGCTTACGTGTTGGGCTCAGAAACGTGTGTGGATAAAATGACTTTTCTGTGTTTCTCCAGCTAAACTCAGTCGCTAAAACACGACGCCATGCTCCGGTGGATCCTCGGCGGTCGGGAAGCTCACAGTTCCGCGGAGGTAAGCTAAGCTACAGAGAGTTTAAACTACGGTTATATAGCGTGAGTTTGTCCTGTACACGCCCCTCTGAGCTCCAAAACCACCCTGTTCTGGCTTATAAAACTATTCACCCCCCTTTTTACGTTTTCCTGTTTAACATAATTAGCCAAATAAGGTCCACCTGTGTGCAATCTAACTGTCACATGATCTAAGTATATACACGCCTACTCTAAAAGGCCCCAGAGTCTGCAGCACCTCTAATCAAGAGGCTCCATGAAGCTCTCCAAGCAGGTCAGGGACAAAGATGTGGGGAAGTACAAGTAAGGGTTGGGTTATTTAAAAAAAAAAAATCAAACTTTGAAAATCCCATCATCACAAACTGGAAAGAATATGGCACCATAACAAACCGGCCTAGAAAGGGCCGTCCAGCAAAAGTCACAGAGCGGGCAAGGAGAGCTCAGAGAGGCAGCAAAGACACCAAAGGTGACCCTGAAGGAGCTGGAAGGCTCCACAGCAGAGGCTGCTGTATCTGTCCATAGGACCAGTATAGAGTGTTTTCACAAACCCCACAAATTCGGTCCATCTTGGAGATATAGCTCTTTCAGAACAAATAGGATGCACAGGCAGTCATGGACAAAACCCCAAAATTTCACTATAAAGCTTCAACATCGGACTGTAAAAATTCACACACATCTGAACAGCTGTACAGAGAAAGACTGGACACCAAAAAAAGAACTTTGTGTGAACAAACTAAAGTTAATTGGGGATGAAGATCCCTATGAAATGGATCCCAGTTTGTTCAGTGGCGATCTTGAAATATTGCCTCCTGTAAGTTTATCCTTTGTCACAGCCATTGACATATGATATTGGTGTTCTTTAAATAGTACGAAATATTGCCTTGGCATAAGCTTTTGTAATGTACAAGACACATTCACAAACAGTTACTCTTAGTTAGCTGTCATGTAGAGTGGTAAAAATGTTAACACTTTAAATAAAAATGTATGACTCTTCCTTGTTCATTATCAATACTTTTATGTTTAGACAAAATTGCAACCAGTTCACAAAAAGCAGGTGAAAATGTAGTCAACGTGAAATATGTACCAGTTACAAAATGAGCTGAGCACCACTATTTTATTATTATGTTTTTTTAAAGAATATTTTCACCCATAAGAACCCAGACCCATTTTTCTTTAGGGACTTCATAAGTTAAGGTCAAGCATGAAGCTTTATAAGGAAGTTTGTTACATGCATGTCACCGTGGGTTCTTATGGGTTAGAATATTTTTTAATTTAGCTTCCCCAATTTTGTCTCGGTCCATAACACTAAATAAAAAGTCTATTTAAACCACAGGCTGTAATGCAAAAAAAGGAAAATGCCAAGGAGGGTGAATCTTTTTGCAAGCCACGGTATGATATATATGTCAGCCAATTTTGGGAATATAAAAGTATTGTCTATTCAGTACATAGCACCTACATGAGCTTTTATGACATCCTATTCTGAATCCATAGGCATTAATATGGAGTTCATCCCAAAGGTGATGGATGGGGTTGAGGTCAGGGCTTTGTGTGGACCAGTCAAGTTCTTCTATAGCAAACTCATCCAATAATTCCCTTGTGGACTTTGCTTTGTGCACGGGACGCAGTAATGCTGAAACAGAAAAAGGGTTTTCCTTAATTGTTTCTACAAGGTTGGAAGAATAGAATTGTCCAAATTGTCTTAACACAATTTGTCACCACTGTCAGAGAGTCTGTTGTTGTCCACTACTCTCAGTCTGCTGCCCCAGCACACTACAGCATAGAGGATTGCACTTGCTACCACAGACTCCTAAAACATCCTGAGCATCGTCCGGCAGATATGGAAGGACCTGAGTCATCTCAAAAAGTAGAGACGCTCTGGGCCTTCTTGTAGATGGCTTCTCTGTTTTTAGTGATGTCCAGTTTATTATCACTGTGAACACCAAGGTATTTGAAGTCCTTCACTATCTCCACACAGACCCCATTGTTGGAAATAGGGTCGCTGGTGTTTTTGTCCTCATGTTCCCCACCAGTTCTTTAGTCTTCGTCACATTAATGTGGTTCTGTTCGCACCACATGAAAAAGCTATCAATTATGGTCCTGTACTAATCCTTATCACCCTCTCTGATACACCCTACTACTGCAGAGTCATCAGAAAACCTCTGAGGGTGGCAGGTCTCTGTGCAGTAGTTAAAAGTATGTGGTGTAGAGGGTGAAGAGAAAGGGAGAGAGAACAATCCCCTGCGGGCTCCAGTGTTGCTCACCACATTGTCCGACACGCAGTGCTGCAGACTCACATACTGTTGTCTGTCAGTGAGGTAGTCAGCAATCCAGGCTACAAGGGAGGCATCCACCTGCATCGCTGTTAGCTTCTCACCCAGTAGAGCCGGCCTGATGGTGTTGTGAACGCACTGGAGAAGTCAAAGAACATGACCCTCACAGTTCTCAGTGGCTTGTCCAGGTGGGTGTAGGCACAGTTGAGCAGGCAGTTAATAGCGTTCTCAACTCCAAGTCTGGGCTGGAAGGTGACCTGGAAGGGGTCCATTAGGGTGCAGACCATGGGCTGGAGCTTGTCCAAGATGAGTCTCTCCTGGGTCTTCATGATGTGTGATGTAAGTGCTGTAGGTCTGTAGTCCTTAAGGTCACTGGGTTGTGCAGGCAGGAGGCATGACCTCTTCCACAGCTTGGGGACCTTCTGCAGATTAAGGCTCTCTCTCGAACAAGTGCTGTATTATTCCACAAAGATGGGGGGGCACAAGCTTCGAGGACCCTGGGGCTTACACCATCAGAGCTCGCAGACCTGCCTCAGGATCAGGGCTGGTATCTGCTCCTTTGTGTGAGGACAAGAACTGCCAGAGCCCTATAAAGTGACTTCCATCAGGCAACTCATGTGCATGTTTCTGACCAAACTGTCTGAAATATCTTTGTCACCTGCAGTCACACCCCAGTACCTTGCAGTTTGATTGGCATTCACTAAAGAACACCAGAACTTGCAAGTCCGGCACCAGTGCCCCGTTCTCTTCACAGATGAGAGCGGGTTCACACTGAGCACGTGTTACAGGGCCAAGATGGCGGCGCGACGGTAGTGTGTGGCCACTCAGGAACCAAGGTGGTGCTTGTACCCCTGTGATTGTCCATATTTTGACCTGGTATTCGGGTGTTGTGGACGCTGGGATGGTGGTGTTCGTGTTCGAAAGTCGGAGGTTCGAGGACGACCAGACGCTGTTGTAGCTCCGTCCACGGACGAGTCTAACTGGCGATCCGGCTGCGTTGTTTTTTACGAACTGCCGGGCAACGTCCGGGAACCAAAGTTTTTGGTTTCCGGGGGGAGTATCGTCACAGGGCTGATGCTGTGGATGGGCGGTTTCTGGGAGCTCCGATCCTGGCTTGCTCTGTGTCCTCGGTGTCGCCTGATGCCGGTGGCCAGGGAAGAAGACATTGCGGGCGGGGAGTTGTGCTGGGCCGGAGGCGGGCTCTGGCCAACTGGATACACTTGTATGGGGCACCGGGTCCTAGGGGAACGCTGTATCATTTCACTGTGTATTTATATGTAGTTGAAATGACAATAAAGTAATCCAATCCAATCCAATGTGACAGACTTCAAATAGTCTAGAGACTCTGTGGTGAATGTTACGCTGACTGCAGTATCATCCAGCATGACTGGTACATCAGTAGGTCAGTGGCAGTCTGGAGATGCATACACTGGGAGGATTGCTCAGACCTCCACATGGTAGTTAGATGTAGGGATTAAATCCTCAGATCCAGTGTCAGACAGTTTTTGGGGATTGTCTTGCTCTTGCCTCTCCAGTGCACCTGGTGTCACTTTGATTCACACTGAAGTTGTTGAAATGGATTCACAGTGGTTTATGCTTCCTAACAGGACAGATTAATATCCTCGATGTTTAACTATGTGTTATACTGTGATGTCGACTTTGTTCTCAAAATACAAGACTTACTCTATAGACTAATCAGAGAGGTTGTGACATTATTATATTTTAGTTTTTTGGGCCTTGAACAGCTTTTAATGTTAGGTACTTAAGCAGCTCATAAGGTTTAAGTTTAGATATATCATTACTGATGTTGCAGATCTCTGACACATATGAAGGGAGTTCAAACTTGCAACTGGTTCTCATTTCTGATGAAACGTAGTGGAATACACGTGTAGAGTAGCAGAAAATGTATGCATTCCTTAAAATTGTACTCAGGTGGAAGTACTCATTTGCTTTCCACTTCTTTTTATCCCTGCTCTTGACACTTCAGCCTTCTCTCAGCCTCCGTCCTGGGTCTACCAATGCACCACAACCTGTTTGTCTCACTGCTTCTCTCTTGTGTCTGCAGAAAAGCCCTGTGTTGTGCATTGGAGAGGAACAGCCCAAAAACTGCTTCACTGAGCTGCAGGTGCTGAAAGGACATTTTGACATTGTTCGATTTCTGGTGCAGATTGATGACTTCAGGTAAGCAGACCACAACCCCCAACACTCCCTCTCGCTTCTCCTCCCCTCCCTTATCTGTCTTTCCCTCTAACCTCTCTCCTCTCTACCCTTGGCTGGCCTCTATCCCACTGTGATTGACAGGAGATCCTCACCTACAGAAAACTTACAGAGCATGACAAGAGCCCAATCATCACCACTATGTGATTGTGTGTGCACGGTACAGTATAACCAAAGCCTTTCAGTGCTGTCCATACACACACACACATAGAGGTTTCGCATCTGCTCTCCTCTTTGCTTTGTGGAAGCATGCTACACACTGGGATGGTAGAATGGACCTGCATAAGTGTTCAGATTGGGATTTATAACCAAGCTAAGTGTGTGTGTGTGTGTGTCAGGAGGTGGGGGGCTTCTTTACGCCTGGTCTCCTCCAGTAATAACCCCCTCCTCTGGGTCTCGTCCTCTTCGCACACAGGTCCGCAGTTGGGGGCAAAGGCCAGAAAATTCTCTCCAGATTGCTTTTGAAGTCTGAAAATATATCCGCAACAGTTCCCCTCTTCTCATTTTATCTCTGTTTTATCCACTCATCCTGTCTGTTGATTTTGGGAACAGGCAGTTCGGATGGTTCAGGGTCAGAGGGCGAGTTAAGGTGATAAGCTCCAGGACAGGTGTGTGTGTGTGTGTGTGTGTGTGTGTGCATGTTAAGAAGTTCTTGGAATGGGAGGGCCCTCTGGCAGAGTTATTTATTCCCTCTTTCTGCCAGTCTTTCTCCCTGAACTAAAACCTTTCTCTTACGGCAGACACAGACAAAGAGAGGCTTAAACCCTAAATTTTCTATGTCAGTAAAGCATGGATTTGATGGAACTGTTTTTCATTTCACTTGGTACTGGAGTTTTGGTGTACTATGGAGTTAACCTGCTACATTTCAGCAGAATGCTTTTTCCAAAACTGTGGTTTCCACTGCCGAAAACTTTCTTCACCTCAATGGGAGAGTGGGCAGGTGAGCAATATGTGTGTGTGTGTAAAATGAATATCAGATATTCAGTATAAAATTCTATAGCATTAGGACAATTTAAATGTAAATTTTGGAAATAAAATTACATTTATGTGTATTTAGGTATATATGTAATTATGGTATTTGAATGATCACATTAATATGTGTCAAAGTGCCTGTGGCAGAATACACTGAATACTAAAAAAGCAGTAGTTTAATCAAGCTCCTTGACTGCAGAACAATCTTGTGCATAAAACTATACCTAAACATCCTGTATAAAGAAGAGTTTCCTGCCCAGACTTGCCTAAAATTTTCATTGTTACACAAGATTGAATTTCTGAACTGTATACTCAAGAAAGCAAGTCATGACTTTTAGAAGTCTTTTTTCAATACCTGCTGAGCAGCTAATTACATGTGTAGAAGAATGCACATGTATTCAGTCAACATGTATGTAACATCAAGCATAAATTAAAAGTCTGTTACATAACATTTATTGTGAAATCATCTACAAAATGCTCTGTGCCAGTGTGGTTTTTGTTAGACAATAATTTTATGAAAAGGAAGAAAAACCTGACTGAAAAGAAGAAAAACTGGCCAATGATTAATTATTTTCCTTTACTTTGGCTTCCTGCTGGGGAGTAAAAACAGTATAGCTTGCTCTTGAAAATAAATAAAATCGCATTAAATACAAATTTAACTATGAATAAATTAATACAAACCCCAATTCTGAAAAGTTTGGACATTGTGTAGAAAGTGAATGACAGTGGGATGCAGTGATTTGCAAGTCCTTTTCAACCTTTATTCAGTGGAATACAGCACAAAGACAAGATATTTAGATTCAAACTGATAAACTTCATTGTTTTTGTAAATATACACACACACTGATTTTGATTCCCAAAAATTTGTGAGAGAGACAAAAAAAGAGTGCTTGAAAAACATCTGAAAGATTCCACAGGTTTACTAGTAACAGGTGAGTACCTTGATTGGGTATAAAAGGGTTCACAAGTAACAATGGCGCGATGTTCTCCACTGTGTGAAAAACTGCTTGGGCAAATAGTCCAAGCGCTTATGAATGTTTCTCAACATGAGACTCTGGGGAAATCTCTGCATGTAAGGGGCAAGGCCAAAAACCAAGACTGAAGGCCCTTGACCTTCAATGACTCAGGTGACACTGCATTAAAAACCGTCATCATTCTATCATGGCTATTGAAGCACTGTGGATCAGTGGTTAACACTGTTGTCTCACAGCAAAAGAGTCCTGGGTTCAACCCCAGGTTGCGCAATCTCCCTGTTTTTGTACAGGTTTTCTCTGGGCTTCTCCTGCCACTGTTAATGTTGCCTACATCAGCTCAGGACACTCTCGCAAAAGAGATTTCTAATCTCAAGAGTGCATTTCCTGGTTAAGTAGATAAAATAAATAATTACAGGATGAGCTCTGGAACAGTGCAAAAACATTGTCAGCAAACATAGTATGTCGCTGAATCTACAAGTGTAAGTTAAGACTCTAACATGCAAAATGAAAGTCATATATCAACAACATCCAGAAATGCCTCCAGCTTCTCTGAGATGAATTGACCCAAACTGGAAAAATGTGCTGTGTTCTGACAAGCCCACATTTAAATTTTTTTGTAGAAATAATGTTTACTGAGTTCCTGGAGGACTCAGTGGGTATTATCCAGTTTGTTATCAATGCAAAGTTCAAAAGCCAGTATCTGTGATGATATGGGGGTATGTGAGGAATGGCTGAGCGTTGGAGGTAGAAATAACGTCTTTCAAGCAGTTTGACAATCTAGTCTTCTTTTTTATTCAATTCTCTTTCACAACAGCGGGTTAGTGCATCTTATTTACAATGCAGAACAGTAGCCAAACTGAAGAAAACTCAGCATAAGGAAAAGAATAAAACTATGGGTAAAGAAAAAAACAGGTGAACTTCAACTTCAAAGATGCCGATCTCAAACTTAATCTACAACTGAACAACTGAAGAAACAATTCTGCACTGAGCTGCACCCCTTTCAGTAGGGCCCCTGGCGGTATGACAGCTAGAGCCGGCTCACCACCGTAGGCGTTGACACATCATACTACTCAAAGGAAGCTGCAGCTCTAGTCTATATAACCAGTAACTCCTTCTATTGCAACTAACAATTAAGTAATTAAATAAAATATTAACTCAGCAGTGTTCAATCTATCATTCAAAAGATAGTTATAATTAACTAACAGTAAGGAAACACATGCAACTGTCCTTCAAAACATTAGACCCCTTCCTTCATACCACACTTGTCATATTCTTTCAGGAACTAGACCATATGTGTTTAGAGATCATGGGTTTCCATGATAGGGTATATTATTGCCCATGGGATGGGTAATGGATGGTAATGGGTGGTATGGTGGTTTGCACTGTTTCCTCACAACAAGAAGGTCCTGGGTTTGAATCCACTGGCTGGGGCCCTTCCGTGTGGAGTTTGTATGTTCTCTCTGGTTACTCCAGCTTCCTCCCACAGTCCAAAGACATGCAGTTTAGGTTAACTGGTAATTCTAGATTGGCTTCTAGATCTGTCTGTCTGTCTGTATTAGCCCTGTTATAGGCTGGCGGCATGACCAGGGTGTACTCTCCCTCTCACATGACAGCTGGGTTAGTCTCCAGCCCTGCCACAACCCTCAACTGGATGAATATAGGATTGGAATGAAAAGAGTAACCTGCAACTCTGTGAAGGCAGCATTACTCATCAAACATGCGTGAAACCACAACATCCTTATCTTTTGCCCACCCATAACACAATGAATGGATTATATTTCTCCTGACACTGCCACACTTTATTATCACAAGAGCTGAAAGATGTGTGAGGAGATGAATATCTCAGAAACCTTCTGTATCCTGTTGCTTCTAGTCTACACCACCAGATTTCAACAGAAATGTTATCTAGAGGGTAAACACATCTCAATAATAGCAGCAAATTGCCAAATCAAATATGTGGATTCATAATATGACTTCCATACCAGATCGGTCACAGCCCAGGTTAACAACGACCGCCTCCAGTGACATTACACCCAACAGGGCGCCAGTGGAAACTATGCTACTGTTGGCCAAAGACAGAAAAGAGGAAGAGAGAGGGAAGATGTGTTAGGAGGCAGAGAGAGAAAAGGAAAGGCAGGAGAGTGAAGGTAAGAGTAGAGACTTTAAATGTAGGGACTATGGCTGGTAAAGGGAGAAAACTGGCTGATATGATGGAGAGAAGGAAGGTGGATATATTGTGCACGCAAGAAGAAGCAAGGCCAGTAGCATGAAAGGTGTATTCAAACTGTTCTACCATGGTGTAGATAGGAAGAGAAATGGAGTAGGTGTAATCCTGAAGGAAGAGTATGTGAAGAGTGTTCTGGAGTTGAAGAGAGTGTTGGACAGAATAATGACTTTGAAGCTGGAAATCGAAGGTGTGATGCTGAATGATGTGCACA
The DNA here is from genome assembly GCA_015106775.1 of Etroplus canarensis. NCBI lineage: Eukaryota > Metazoa > Chordata > Actinopteri > Cichliformes > Cichlidae > Etroplus > Etroplus canarensis. Next base: position 27,827 of record VUQH01069377.1, read on the forward strand.
TGCCCCACAAATTGGATGTCAGTTAGAAGAGAAAGAGGAATTATAGAGAAAGTTGGATAAAGTGGCAGAGAGTATTCCCAGGGGAGAATGTGGCTTTGCAGCATCAGATGGTGGTCTGTAGGATGACTCTGGAAAGCAAGAAGGGGAAGCCAGTGAAGGCAGAGCCAAGGATTAAATGGTGGAAGTTGAGGAAGGAAGAATGTTGTGCAGAGTTCAAGGAGGAGTTGAGACAGGCTCTGGGTGGTAGTGACAAGTTACCAGATGACTGGGAAAGTGTAGCTGAGGTGGTGAGGAAAGCACCCAAGTAGATATTTGGTGTGTCTTCTGGACAGGAGAAGGTGGAATGAAGTACATGAAAGTATTCAAGGAAGAAGCTGGCAAAGAAGAAGTGGGATAGTCAGGGAGATGAAGAAAGTGGACAGGAGTACTGGGAGTCTAGGCACACAGCAAAAAGAGAAGTGGCAAAGGCAAAGGAAAAGGCTTATATTGAGTTGTATGTGAGGCTGAACTCTAAGAAAGGAGAGAAGTACTTGTATCGATTGGTGAGACAGAGAGACCAAGCTGGAAAGGATGTGCAGCAGATTAGGGTGATTAAGAATAGAGATGGAAATGTACTAACAAGTGAAGAGAGTGTGTTGAAAACAAAGGAGTACTTTGAGGAGCTGATGAATGAGAAAAATGAGAGAGAGAGGAGATCAGCTAGAGGAAAGATAGTGAATTTTGAAGTGCAGAGTACTATTAAGGAGGAAGTAAGGGCAGC
>VUQH01069385.1:0-10591 GCA_015106775.1 Etroplus canarensis
TGGGAGGCTATTCTGACATCCTGCAAAGAAATTCAAGCAGAAACTCTCCAAAAACTCACAAGTTCAATGGATGCCAGAATTGTGAAGCTGCTATCAAATAAGGGGTCCTATGTTAAACTTGACCTGTTAAGATGTTTTTGATTGAAATAGCTTTTGATTTCAGTAAATATAACCTCCTAATGCTGCAAATTCAACAAATGACCATTTTCAGTTCTTTACAATCTATAAAATGTTTTGAAACTCTTGTGCGTAATAATTTGGAACAGTGCATTTTAAGTTTTTTATTTTTGAAAAAAATACTGTTATCATTGGGAGGTTTGTTCAATAACATTCAATTTATACTGTAACGGTTAATGACTTGAAAATTATGCTGACTGTCATTTGCATCGAGTATGTAGAAAAATCATAGAAAAATATAATTTGCATAATAATTTGGAACGTGGTGTAAAGTCAAAATTTTGGGCAATCCTTCAGAAAAAACGACGCCGCAAAAAGAGCTCGCAGGCAGTCTGACTGTGACATTATGCATGACTGCGTTTTATAGCTCGTCATTGGGTGAAGTGTCAGCACTGTCAGCTAGCGCCGAATCACCACGCTTTCCACGTCATGTTTCAACAGGGTTCAACCGTACACAAGTCTGTCTGGCCAGCTGATTGTTCAGCAGTGATGGTGTTTCCACGAATCACAGGTCAACGGAGGAGATAAAGCATCAGCTGTTTAACATGGAGGCAGTGACCCTCTCTGGACAGACAGGAAACAGCAACTGCTATCACATCCACAAACAGCCAATCAGAGTCCTTCATCAAACCACTCTGTCTGTGCAGAGACACCTGCAGCCTGCAGGGGACAGTCACACATCAAGCATCCTCCAATGAGCTTCAAGCTTTATAATCACTGATAAATGTGATATTCCAGAAGAACCAAAGAAGATCTGATCTTCTGTCTGTAGAACAGAAACCAAACCGAGCTTTCAAGTTAATTTATAACTTTAATAAAAATGAACAACTTGTTATAAGATGGTCCACTCTGAACATGTCCAAACCATCTCAGCCTGAGCTGTCCCTCTGATGGACTCATTTCTACTCCTGTCCATCCTGGTCACTCCCAGTGAACATCTCAACACCTCCAGCTCCACCTCTGAGCCGTCTGTCCAACAGTGTCCTCGTCTTTTCAGCCTCTGTGTCCACCACTGTGTCCCCTGCAGTTAACCTGTCCTGAGGTCTTCTGTGGTTATGTTTTCTCAGATCTCCTGACACCTGTCACAGTTTACACAGGAGGACCTTACTGAGCGCCAATTGGCAAACAGATCTGTTTGTCACAGGAGGCAACATGTTGCCACGTTGCTGGACATGCTGAAGAGACACATTAGAAGAGTTTGTTGTTCGGGTCAAATGTTTATTAGTATTCGTCCTCTGAGTGTAGCTCCTCCCACTGCGCGTTGTGAAGACATGACCATAACAGGCAGATGTTTTCTGGTTTTTAAGAAATTGTCACAATATGTGTACCTAATGAAGTGGCCGTGAGTTGCAGATCAAAGCAGATCTGACACCGGCCACTTCATTAGGCACACCTGTGTACCAGCAGTCTTTGGCTTGGACGGCGGCGGCAGCAGTGAGGATCTGACCTCTGAGTGACCTCCCACAGGTGAGGACCGAGGGGTCAACGTGTGGGACTCAAATCCCCGACCTCTGCAGAGTGACCTGCAGCAGCCCCATGTCACCTGTCCTCCACTGTCCTGCGTCTCGGCGCCTCCTGAGACGGATTAAAGGCTCAGCAGGACGCCGCGCAGGTGAGCGCGTTCACGCCTCCTGACCACCAGGAGCTGACGGTCAGGGGCGGAGCCAGCAGAGCCTGACCAGGTGGGGGCAGCTCTAACGCACGTGACTGACAGGCTCCGCCCACTCGGTGTCACCTGAGCTCACCTGCTGACATCAGACACGTGACCTCCGCCTCGATCGATCACACCTGATCGGTCTGACCGGAAGCGGGTCGCTCGTCGGCCTGTGACGTCATTGACCCGATAATCCGCGTTAGCCTCGTTAGCTCGCGCCGCTAACCCGCTAATGCCGGGCTCGCGCGGCGCCCCCCTCACCTTGAGCGTGACGTCACAGAGTTTCCCCTGACGTCGGATCTCCTCCATGACGACATAGCCTCGCGCCGGCAGGTCGTGCACCGTGAAGTGGACCAAATCCTCGAGCTCTTCGCACAGGACGTCGCCCATCGTCAGCTGGAGCGCGCGGACTGAGCGCTGCGAGCCGCCGTACGCTCGCTCCTTCACAATAAGAGTCCGCGCTTCCGGCCTGGTGACTGCTGTTCAAAATAAAAGCCCCCCTCCCCAGACAAGATTTTTTTGAAGCCCTTCAGAGGTCACGTGACTAGTTAAATAAGGTCCACCTGTGTGCAGTGTCACATGATCTAAGTATATATACACGTGTCCTGAAAGGTCCCAGAGTCTGAAACACCACCAAGACCAAGGACATGTCCAAACAGCTGAGGGACAAAGCTGTGGACATCTCACCATCACCACAACCTGTGCAGGTGAAGCTCTGAGGTTGTCCTTCTAACCAAACATTCAACGCTTCAGTCTAAGAACAGCGACATCTTTTGGCCAACTAAAGTTCTAGCACCGCTGTGAGGTCATTTTAATCTGCTGTTATATTAATGATGACATCATGACGTTTGTTAGCAGACTCAGACACTGACCCACACTGTGAAAACACAGTAGATTAAAGGACAGAATATGAAGGTAAGATGTTGGCTCAGGTTCATTTAGAAACTTTATTTAAAAACTGGACTAAAAGTCTCTGCATAGTAAAACCAGAGATCCTTCCTGCTGCAGTTTTGTGACTCATTCTGGTGTTTGGATGAACACACAAGGTTATAGAAAACCTTTAAAGATAAAGGCTTATCAGTCATTTGGGGACTTGTGGGGTCCATCAGGAAGGTTTATTCATAGAAACAAGGTGACAAACGTTTTGTTCTTCACATGTTTTTATTCAGAAATAATATTTTCTCTGCTGTGTCAGGCTTCAATCTGCTCCTCTCTTGGCTCACCAGCTCCCAACTATAGAAAATATTTTATATATAATGTCTCGATGCTGCCCAGTATTTCAGGGGGTCCTTTGGGTTTGGCTCTGAGACAGAAAGAAAGGCAAAATGTGACTGAATCAAACAACTGAAGTTTCAGCAGAACTCAACATATAAAACCAGTGAAACATGAGGTGAACCCGAGGTGAAGTCTCAAGCTTTGAATGTCATCAGTCACATGACCGTGGTATTTGGAATCACTCTGCTTCAGGACAAGTGACACGAGCTCTGAAGCCTCGGTATCATTTAACCATCACCAAGAATTTGGCACCACAACAAAACTGCCTAGAGGGGGCCATCTTCCAAAACTCAGACCGGGCAAGGAGGACATTAATCAGAGAGACAACAAAGAGACCGAAGGTCACCCTGCCGCAGAGACTGATGTATCTGTCCATAGGACCATCATAAACTGGACACTCCACACAGCTGCAGGTCATCCTAAAGGATCTGGTCTAACCCTGATGTTTGTGGACATACCTGTACATCTCTCTTTGTAGTCCATGTATCTGAAGAAGTCTTTCCTCTCCAGTCCAGCCCTGAGGCGTCTTCAGGCTCTGGAGGTTTCTGAGCATTCAGACTCAGGCTGACCTTCTGGAGTCGTCCACAGACTGACGTTCTGAGAGGACCTCCTTTGGCTGCCTGGAGGAACGTCTGATCACTGCTGTGTTGGAATAAACTGAGACATCAACAGTGACTCTTGTGAAGCTGTTTTATTTTACTGTGACGTCATGTTTTCACACTCTGGTTCCTGTGAGGAGCTCGTGGCACCCCCTACAGATCTCTCTGGGTTCTGATGTTTCCACAGTTAACCTTTGACTTTGTGACTGGACCCGTGGACAAAGCTTCAGCCAACAGAGTGAGCAGGACTGGTTTTTATTTTAATGACTTTATGTCACAGTGATGTTTTCATTTTGTTTTAACCACTGCCTGTTCCGACTGGCTGTCTGTACTTTGAGTCAAAGGTGAGAATAAACACTGACTGATAAATAAACCTGATGACAGAACTCAGATTAAATCGAATGTAGAACCTCTGAGTGAATTAAAACAGGACAAACCAAAGCTGCAGTTCTTCTGATGTCCACTAGGGGCTCTGTCCCCATGGACTACATGTTAAATCAGCATTTTGTCTGATGGGTAAACAGCAAAAAAGTGAACTCATCACTACATGTAACTCTGTCTTTAACTCACCTGAATTGTTAGGGGCGTGGCCTATTTGATAAGCGGATACAGCTAACTGGACCTCTGTCCTATTGGAGCATTTTTAACATGACTATCTGACCAATAAGATGGCTGCTGTGCGGATAACTGGACTAACAGACCTTCCACAAAGTCCGACGGTAGCCCTGAGAGACAAACTAGTCCCCTCAGAGTAACTGCAGTCCTGAGAGAACCAGCTCATTCTGATAGGACCCTAACCCTAAATTATTTATCCTAAAGTGATGAAGAGAAATCCAAACATGGGAACCAGAGGACGAGCTGCTGCAGAAGTTCCCTCCATCCAAACTCACCCGACCACCAACCTCTGGCTGTGCCTGGAGAACAAACATCTGTCGGTTTAGTTGAATTGCTTCAGAGAGCGCAGTGCACACTCATGCCAAAAGGGGGCGCTACAGTGAATGAAGCACATATTCAGAGATCCTCTAACGGAAACCTCCCACTCTTCGTGGACTTCCTGCACCAAAGAGGGGCAGTCTTGAGCCGGTCTAGAACAATCTAAAATATTTTCTATGTGGATGGGCTGAGGACCAGCTCAGAACGCCCCTGGCTGCATACCAGCTGAACTGCAGCCAGGTTCTGCTGCAGGAAGTTTTCAATCGGTTCTGGTTCTGCCAAAAACTGTCCCAATAGCACCGCCATGTGGTCAGTCACAGAACTACAGTGAATAAAAATAAAATGCATTTGTGGAGCTTCTGTGAGCTCAGCTGGATTTTGTACTCGAACACCTTGTCTGGTTTTTGTTTTCTTTTATTATGAAACTGATATTTGTAGTGAAACCGTCAGCGAATCAGAGAGCAGCTTCACAGAAACAAAACAGCAGGAAAAAAGTAAAGTTTTATTCACATATTTAGGTGTTTGACCTTCAAACCCTGAAGAGCACCTGAACGCGGCACCACCTCTGAGGTGCCGAGCGGGACAAACTTATCACATGACTCCTCAGGAACAGACAGAAGACGGCCTGAGCGTGGACGATGCTGTGATGCCTTCAGGAACAGTCAATTTGTTAACATCCAGATGTTTCGACTGTGGGGCTGCAAACAGAACCCTGAACATCTGGAAGAACACGGGTGACGTCACCTCTGGACCACAGCTGCATCATGTTTCAGCTCCAAAATTTGGTTTCCAAGCAGCTCCCCGTTTCATAGAGAGTCCCTGATCTCACCACTCAGTTGCTTCTGCAAAGGGACAAGGAACCAGGAATCATGAACCAGGACCCGGGTCACAGGAACCACAACCCATGACCCAGGAACCATGACCCACAACACAGGAATCATGAACCAGGACCGAGGACACAGGAACCACGGCCCAGGAACCACGATCCACCAATCACAAACCAGGAACCTGGACTCAGGAACCACAACTCATGAACGAGAAACTGGGACCCAGGAACCAGAAATCCAGACCCAGATCTGCTCACATCAGAACACATCTGAGGATGGGTTCCAGTTTGGTTCTGGATCTCGTGGAGTTTTTAAAATTTCTGCTGGTGATTTTATTACTCAGTCAGTCAGGTGAGCAGCTCAGCTCCATGTCCCCCTCGTGGGGGCGCTGGAGCCTATCCCAGCAGTCACTGGACAACAGGCGGGGTACCGCTTGGACAGGTTCCCAGTCTCAGAGAGAGACAACCATTCACACCAACAGTCAGTTTAAAATCAACAGGTACCTCTGCAGGTGTTTGGACTGAGGGAGGAAGCCGGAGCACCCAGACAAAACCCACACAAGCACAGGGAGAACATGCCGACTCCACACAAAGGGGCCTAAGCTGACTTGCTGCTGGATTCAAACCCAGACCTTCTTGCTGTGAGGTGACAGTGCTAACCACTGCTCCACCATGCTGCCCGGACAGCATAATCAAAAAGGTGATCATTGAAGTGTGTTATCTGATTGGACAGACCCCTGACTTGCCATCTGGCGGGTGCACCACCATACTGCTGAGCGTTTCAGAAAAGGCGGGGCATTTAAAAAAGTGTTATGTTTCTACTGGCATCGACACACCTACATCAGGACTTACTGATCAGATTGTTTCAAATGATGCCACTGTTGTTACGCTCGGCTAAAACTTTAGTATTCTTTCTCACAGCGTGGCTCCTCCCACAGTTTGTCATAGAGACATGCGACCAGCTCAGCAGTGTGACGACAACAGTTACTTTTGTTGGGAACAAGTTTTATGTTTGTCAGGCTGTTTAACAAAATGTCACAAAAGCTTTGCAGACCGAGTCCAGGAGTCGCAACAACCTCTCAACCATCTATACAGAAGCTGTTTTAATTTAAGAAGGATGTCGTTACACAGTCTGTCCAGCAGGGTGGGCAGACTCGAGCGGTGACCCCATCATGTCCCTCTTTGTACGTCTTGTTTATTTGCAAATCGATGTCAGAAAACAGAGATCGGTCGGGCTCGAGCAGTCAGCACAAAACACAGGAGACACAGGCTGGACTTCAACGGAGGCCACTGCCCACTTGACGTTTCACACTCAATTTTTTTACTGTAACGACGAAGACAAATGACCTCTGACCTTAGCAAGACTTATTTTAACCTATAGAAATCAAAGGTTGACGGGAATCCTGCTGGAGGCCGTTTCAGTCCTCAGGAACCACTTTATGAAACGGAGAGCAGCTGAAACATGACAAGCAGCCGATTGGTCCTTAAACCTGCACAGAAACACACCAAAGAAGAAGAGGAAGAAGAAGAAGAAGTAAAGACGTTTCCTCAGAGGAGACAAACACCAGTAAAAAACGGACATGTTAGAAAGAGGCCACTACGCTACGTTCCCGAGTTCGTCTGAGTTCTCTACGCCGACAAGTCGCTGTTCTCGAAGCGTTCCTGGTCATAGACCTCAGCGACCACCTTTCTCCCGCCAAACCAACGGTGGTTGAGTGCCTGGATGGCTCGGTTCATCTCAGCCGCCTCTGAGAACTCCACGAAGATCTTGACAATGACTTCAGCATCGTCCTCTTCGCCCTGACGCTCCTGGTAGATGATGACTCGCTTCACCTGGCCAAACTTCCCACACTCCTCAGTAACCTCGCCTTCCAGGTCATCGTCAATGTCATCGGGGCCGACCATGTTCCTCAGGACCATGACAGTGGACTGAAAGGAGATAAAGTAGGTCACAAACAGGAAGTTTTACTTACATTACATCACCACAAGTCATCTTAAAACTACTGGTATCTTGCTCATGGACAGGATTTAAACCCACCTCCTGCTTGCGCAGCAGCTTCCTCATCACCATGTGCCGGGCGCTGCTGCCGCTGATGCTCAAAGACTCCTGCTCGCTCAGCGGCTCCATGGTGCCATCCTGCTGCACCTCCTGCTGATGCTCCTCCTCCTCCTCCTTCTTCTTCAGCTCAGCACCAAAGGAGGCCGGCATCGGGGGTGTGGCCAGCACAGGGTTCACCAAACCCACCTGAGGTACACCGGGTCGAACTGGGGTCACACCTGAAATGAGGAGGACATGTGGGTCAGAGAGGTGCAGAAAGAGGCTCCTTGGTCTAGGAGGATAAGAGGCTCCTCTTGGACCATGGCCAATTACCAGAAACTCTGTCTGAGACAGCCTGACTTGAGGTTTGAGGTGATTGGACAGCAGGGTGTCCTTGTTATGGAGTAGGTGGAGCTTGTATGTGTGTGGGGGTGGAACTTCAGGGTTTCCTACCTGTGATGACACCTGGAGCCTGGTTGGCCATGACAGGATGAGGGAGGCCTCCGAGCTGCTGAGAGAGAAGCGCCGGTCCAGCCAGAGCTCCAAGCACCGACGCTCCCACGGCTTCCTGATGGCACCACAGAACATCATCATGAAGTACTTGAAAAGACGAGTATAAAAGTACTCAACGTGTTTAAAATACCTGCACTACATATACATGATATATAATTACTTTATATCTTCCTTTGATCTCTTCCTCTGACTAGATTATTAGCCACGCCTTTTCACCTGCTCATGTCGGCATGGTAGTTGGCATCAATACTTAAGTACTTTAAATTAAAGTACATGCAGTACTGCAGTATAAGAAGAGGAACGGCAGTACCAGAGTTCTTCAGAACACGTTCCTATCGGTCCTCTCTGAGTGGGAGGCGGAGCTTCCTGGCTTACCTGAGCTGTGATCTTTGCAGTGGCAGCAGCAGCAGCCACAGCTGCTGCGGTGGGGAGTCCTCCAGGCGTCGTTGGCGTGAGGAGGGGCATGGGCGGAGTCACAGCCTTCCCCACCCTCAAGTACTGACCACCCAGGTCAAACAGGTTCATGGAGGCGACGGCGTCCTGAGCAGACTGAGCCTTGTCATACTCTGCAGACACAAACCAGCAGACTGTCAGCCACAGCACAACAAAACCTCAATGTGACGGGGACGCAGGGACCTGACGCAGAATGAGGCTGCTCACCGATGAAGCCGTAGCCTTTGTGCCGGCCCGTGGTCGGCTCGCGGGCCAACATGCATGACTTAATCTTCCCAAAGGCCTCGAACACACTCTTAATGTCGTCGTCAGAGAGGTCAGGGTGCACCGACGCCACATAGATCCTGTTGAAGGCGCGCGCCTCCTCAGCCAGCTGGTCGATGATTGGCTGAGCCTGGCCGATGTTGCTGGGCCTCCCAACCTGCAGGACAAGGAGTAGAAGGAGCAAAGTCAGACACACCTGAGGCTCAGAATCAGAGGGGGCGGGGCTTCACCATCAGCCCAGACTCACCTTGATGTTCCTTCCTCCGAGGACGACTGAGTTCATCTGTTCCAGAGCGAGCTGAGCTGCTTCAGGCATCTCGTACTCCACGAAGGCGAAACCCTGCAGGAGCCACACCCAGGGGTTACATGGACCAGTCAGAGCTCAGAGAGTGTGTGTGTGTGTCAGTGCGTGTGTGTGACCTTGTGCTTCATGGTCACAGAGTCCCACGACATGTCGATGCTTTTGATTGGTCCAAAGGGGGCGAAGGCCTGCCTGATGGTGTCCTCCCCAAGCTCGTAGTAAATGGAGCCGACGTAAACGCGACACATGATGGCGAGTGCTCTCTGCCGCTGGGCCGCCACCTGCAGGCACGCAGGAAGCACAGAAGAAGAAGAAGCAGCGTGAGCGGGGAGTGGGGGTCACCCGAGCAGGAGAGACGGAGGAAGAGGAGTTACTCACCGACTGCAGAGGAGACAGAGCGTCTCCCAAACTCATCGTCAGAGACGCCATCTGTGACAGAGCGGAAGAAAGGGTGGAGTCAGTGGTCAGGTGGACAGGGGGTGGAGCCAATAATACACCTGCTGCAGAAAAACTACAAACCCAAAGTGGAGTCTTTAACGAGGTCACTTCCTGTCAGCCTCTGATCAGCAGTGTTAGCTTACCTGTAGGCTGGTGAGCTGCTGCTGCTGGGCCAGAGTCTGCTTGACGAGGACGCTCTTGATGCTCTGCTCCATCGCGTACTTCTTCGCCTGCACACAGGAAACAGCCAATCAGAGCTCGCCGACACACGCACACCAGCAGTACGTTTAGACTCAACGTGTGTGTGTGTGTGTGCGTGTGCGCGAGACCTTCTGCAGGGCCTCATGCTGGTTGGGGGTGAGCGGTGGCAGCCCCAGCTTGGTGGTGGTGCTCTGTCCATTCTCCATGATGAGAGCCGGGCCTCCCTGTTACAGATCAATAATCACACATGATTGATCACTGCCAGTCAGCTGATCGATCAGCCGGTCACTGCCAGTCAGCTGATCGATCAGCAGGTCACTGCCAGTCAGCTGGGTTCAGGTCTGATAACAGATTATTTTTATTCATTAAATTTGAAGAAGAAACTGGAGATCTGCTCAGACAGCTGCAAGGTTCACTCAGTGCAGGATCTGACTGAAACCATCAATCCTTATGTTCCCAGAGGAACACAGACCCTGCTGCAGGTTCTCCTCATGTTCCCACGGATCCTGCTGCAGGTTCTCCTCATGTTCCCAGAGAAACACGGACCCTGCTGCAGGTTCTCCTCATGTTCCCAGAGGAACACGGACCCTGCTGCAGGTTCTCCTCATGTTCCCAGAGGAACACGGACCCTGCTGCAGGTTCCCCTCATGTTCCCACGGATCCTGCTGCAGGTTCTCCTCATGTTCCCAGAGAAACACGGACCCTGCTGCAGGTTCTCCTCATGTTCCCAGAGAAACACGGACCCTGCTGCAGGTTCTCCTCATGTTCCCAGAGAAACACGGACCCTGCTGCAGGTTCTCCTCATAGGAACACGGATCCTGCTGCAGGTTCTCCTCATGTTCCCAGAGAAACACGGACCCTGCTGCAGGTTCCCCTCATGTTCCCACGGATCCTGCTGCAGGTTCTCCTCATGTTCCCA
>VUQH01069390.1:0-12869 GCA_015106775.1 Etroplus canarensis
GGCAGAGTTGGAGGTGTTGAGATTTTCGCTGGATAGACAGGATTATTTAATTATTAAATAAGTACATCTGAGGGACAGCACAAGTTGAGAAGTTTGGAGACAAAGTTAGAGAAGCAAGGATGAGATGGAGGCAGATGATCCGCTGTGGCGACCCCTAATGGGAGCAGCCAAAAGAAGAAGATTTTAAAAAAGTATATGGGTTTGTAAACAATAACCAAAGGGTGAGAGTGATAGCTAGACAGAGTGAAAGCCCTGAAAAATTGACTGCTGCCTACAGAGGATAAGTCAGAACTAGCTGATGGGTTCGCAGATTTGCTAAGCAAGGCCAGATCTAGTGTTTATTCATGAATTGCAGACAACAGCAATTTTAAACTGTAATGAACTTTTACAAATAGTGTGGGAGGGTGAGAACCATCAACAATTAAAGCAGAACCAGAATAACTGTTCTAGTTCAGTGTGAGCCAACACACCAAGAAAACAATTGTCTGCAAAAAAGGGTTTAAAGAAAAAGCACTGAGAGGATTTTGTCTCCTGGAAGACTTCTAAAGGGTATTAAAAAGAGATGTGATTAGTGTTTCCACTCATTATACATGTATGTAGGGATCACTGGAATCCCTACAAACCTCTATATTAAACATGTTGCAGTACTGAAGAAAACATGTGTAATCTTTCCCCTTTGTCTCACCTTCAGAGCTATTGCTCACACCGACATCTAAAATAATAATCATCAAAAAAATTGCCTTGGTAAAACATCAAGAGAAACTTGGATGAATCATTTACATAATAATTTTTCTTGTAAAGAACTTCCTCTGTTGCTGTGAGCTGCTATGTGTCCTTTCTGAAATGTGTGGGCAGGCCGATGTGAATAAATAGGATCAAACTTGCTATTTCATCAACAGTGAAAACATTTTGTTCAGGTCATCTCTGATTCCCCTGTGTCTTAGAGGCATATCCACAATATTTACAAATGGCTTTGTAAAATCTGATTTTGTATGATGTTTGGAACTTTTTTTTTACTCTGAGTGCCAAGTATTAATTTTCAGCTCAGGTCAAGAAGCGTTCTATCTACACATACAGAGAGCAACTGCTATACATCTAGAATCACCACTTTAACTGAATCCCATTACAAAAGCATTTTTTTTATTCTTTAACTACTATTTGAAAGCTATTAATAAATGAAATATTTTATTGAAAGACTATTCATCCTCCGCCGCTTATCCGGATCCAGGTCATGGGGCAACAGTCTAAACAGGGACGCCCAGATGTCCCTCTCCCCAGCCACTTCGTCTAGTTCCTGGTGTTCCTAAGCCCGCCAAGAGACGTAATCTCTCCAGCGTGCCCTGATTCTGCCAAAGAGCCTCAGGACATCCTGAAAACACCTCACCAAGGAGGTGCCCAGAAGGTATCCTGGTCATATGCCCAAACCACCTCAACTGGCTCCTTTCAGTGTGGAGGGTAATGTCTCTGCTCTGAGCTCCTTCCAAATGACCGGGCTCCTCACTCTATCTCTAAGGGAGAGCCAGAGGAAACTCATTTCCACCACTTATATCTCCTGTATCTCATGCTTTTTGGTCACTATTCAGAGGTCACAACCAAAATGAGGGTAGGAATGTAGGAAAATCATTAAACTGACTGCCATTCAGTACTCTCTTCACCACAACAGATGGGTACAATGTCTGCATCACTGCAGATGTCGCACCAATCCATCTGTCTATTTTCCATTTCACTCTCCTCTCACTCATGGAAAAGACCAAGACACTTAAACTCCTCCACTTGGAGCAGCAACTTGCTCCCTCCACCCTTTTCGGCTGACCTCAGACTTGGAGGTGCTAATTCTAAACCCAGCCACTTTAGACTTGACTCCAAACTCCCCCAGTGCAAGCTGGAGGTCATTGCTCGATGAAACCAGCAGAACTACAGCATCTGTATTTAGAGACTACAGGAGGGATTTTTGAAAAAAATATTGTCACCAGACCAAAACTAAGCTGAATAAAAAGTATTTTCTGTTTAGCCTAACGTAAAGCAGTTTAGTCTTCTGCCACAAAATGTCTGAAGTGCCTGAAGAAATTTTTTTTGGGTTATGTTTTTCAGCTTCAGAAGCACCTCAAGGCTTCTCTGATCTAGTAAAAGTGTGACCAAATGAGCTTTACTTATCATCCAAGTAAATCCATCTCCACAATCTATAGCACACATTGCTTGTTTAATTTTTGCCCAAGGATTACAGCATTATATGCATAGCTAAAAATAGTCACCAACAAATGCAGAATTTAGTGATGTTTGTCTGAATTCTTATTTGTAAAAGTTTGAGTTGAGAGTAACCAAGTAGATAATTTTAGTTTTATTCATTTCTAATGACACTTTAGCCTCTCATTCAAGGCTTAAAAAAGGGTTAATGGGAAGGAACCTTTGCTTTAAGTTTAAGCAAACTACAGTCATGTTTCCACATTATGGATTTTTTTTAAAAGTGTGAAATAATTTTGTGTTTCTGTCACTCTTTTTGTGGTCAAAGAAATTATCATCCAAGTAAATTCATCTGCACAATCTTTAACACTCATTTGACTTAAATGCTCATTTCTGCCTGAGGATTACAGAAATATAGCCTGCAGCAAATTAATGAAGAATTCAGTCTGCTTAAGCCCTCATCTTACACAAGTAATCTGTCAATGTATATTTATAAGCAATCACGATTTATTTATTTATTTTTATTGTCACAAAAGAACCAATGTATCTGAAGCATAGGATAGCAATACAGACTGCAGTGTGTTTTACGGCATTTCACAAGGCACTGAGCAGAAAGATAGATAAGAAACACGTTATTTATTCTGTTGCCATCCCATGATAATAGTACCTTAGACAAACACTGAGCCATGATGTTAATGACTTGCTCTAAATCCATTAAAATCTTTTCATAACAACTGGGTTCTCTTTTATGAAAATCCAGTAGGACTATCTCTAAAGAGCATATTGGAGAAAAGCTGTCACACAGAGGGACCACAGGGAGTGCCTGCGAAGTGTTTAAGTAGCTCTGTATTATGCTGCCGTATCCAATTTATAAAGATGGCTATAGAGCAGCTGATCCATCTCTGCCACAACAATTCCCATCAGCCTTCGCACACAGAAACACACATACTTTTCTTGAAATGAACTCACCCACACACAGGACCTCAGACAAAATGTCAAATGTGTGCTGGGAGGTTAAAGTTCTGTCTTTCAGCTGTCTTTCAGCTTTAATTTAAAGGAAGCTTAGATCGATATTGGAGAAACTGATTTAAACAATGCTGAAACTGTAGTCCCATTTATTTCAAACTAATTGGATGATTGGCTGGTCAAATGCTTCCATGTCATCATTACTTTGTATACAAAGGATTTGGAGTTGATTCTAAATGTGACAATTGCTTTTGTGAGCAATTTGTCGTTGTCTGTCAACATAACAGCAAAAAAGTGACAGAAGGGAATAAAAAGAAAGAAGGACATGAAGAGGGTTTAATACATTAGAGCCAATTTCTAGATATTTCTGCAGAAAATGATCTGAAATCAAGCGTTTCAAGCGTAACACTAGATAAACCTCAGATGACAAATGCAGAGGATTGCAGAAAATTATAAAGACAAAACTTATCCAACTATTCTGCCATGAAAGATTTAGTGGCATTTACCAATGAGAATGCAGTTTGCAACAGTTGAATACCTGTCCTCACCCCCTCCCTTTCAAAACACGTCAGAACCTGTGGTGGCAAACAGCATACAAAATGGAGTCTTCGATGACCCCATCCACAAGAATTTCCAGTCCAGAGGTTTGTGTATGTAGATACATAATTAGGAATTTGAAATGTGCTGAAATTGAAAAAAGATTTAGACATTAGAAGTTCAGCTTTTATACCACGACAGTAATAAATTAGAAAAATAATAGATGAGTTGATGAGTAATGATAGCCATTCTGCATTGTGATATCATTTTATAATAAAAGTGAAAGCTAGTATTGGAGTCTCTCCATTCTGAGCAACTGTAGAAACACAGCAACACAACATGCTAACTCTTATGGAACAGGACCCGCTAACAGTGTATATATAAATATCCTTTTTGTAAGTGAAAAAAAACCATAGTAACTTCACACTATAAAAAGCATAGATATGCGTGATAGATTCAGTTTCTTAATTTCATATCACCCTAAATCATTTACACTGGCCCTTTAAGAGCAATCTGCTCCAGCATGAACAGAGGGCTAGTCACAAAGAGTTTATTACTGGCAAGTCTCAAGAGTGGAAAGGAGAGTATTAAAAGAAACTCAGAAAAGGTTGTTTTGAACAAATCTGTCTAAGAACACATCCAAGTGCAATGAAAAAGATGAATTGAAGCAAAAACAGGAAACATTCCTATTTTAGACACTTTGTCAGACTTAGAGACTTTTGTGTTCTTGGTTTTTTTCGATGCAGGCAGCCAGTGGATTTGTTTCACTTGTTTATTCCATGAGCAGAATGGATGAAGAAGAATCTTTACAGAAACATGTACCTGGCATAAACCTGTAAACAGATTCAAACTAATGTTAAAAAAATACAAAGTCAAATGAGCTACTGAGGAAAACTGTTATAATCACCTGACCTTAATCCACCTATGAAGAAAAATTCCATTCGAAATAGACGAGACTAAAGGCAGAAACCCTGGAAACAAGTAAAAAAAATGGTAACTGCTGCTGTACCACCTGACAGAGCATCTACATGGGTAATACTGAGTGCCTGAGAATGTTTGTGAGTCTATACCTCAATCACTGGCATCATAACAGACATAACTCACAAGGGTTTAATTCCAAGAGTTTAGTTCATCTGATGTACAAATAAACATATGTCAATCAAAGTAAAGCACTAACACTGTGTTCAGTTTCTGCACCATTTTTTTAATGCTTCTGTTCACAAATATATTAGGTTAATGAGTTTTCCTTTAGTGTGCACTGAAATTAAATCTAATAGAAATTAACAAATATAACAAGTGTTATAATATGCATAAATGTGTGGTAACAAATAGTAAACAAATTTTTGAAGCTACTGAAGCTGTTACTCTGTAGCTCAAGGGTTGCATTGCTTTACATGTTTATACAGTTTATACTCAAAAACTACAGAAATGTCTATTTAGGTTTAAAATTTATCTGCAGCTTATTGGCTTATAGTGTTACCAGTGATAGTTTAAGTATGAATGAAAGTGGAGGGTGTGAGAGAAAATGAGGAGCCGAGCTAGCTGCTCTCGGACCCAATATCTCAGTGATGGAGACAGATTTCCACACAAAATCCACATTGAGCCTTGCTGGCTTGGGATCCCTTTGATATGAGAATAGGGCTAATCCCTCTAGTTCTGGCTGCTGCCATGTCTTCATCCTCCAAACCAGGTGCCCTTTCATTAACCTTTGACTTGTACTGGCACTGTGTTTGAAGAGGCTGGTATTAAATGGGCTTATCCTAGATTGCTGCTTCTGCAGCAGCAAGAGGACTTGCTTTGTTTCTCACAGGTCTGTTAAGGTGCTGAATAGCACAACTGTGGCGTTACATAACTCTCAGTTGTCAGCTGGTCCAAGCTGCACTCCACTGCACCCTCTGTGGCAGGGCAACACACTGTGAAACTCCACTAACTTGTAACTGAAGTCAGAGGAACACAACTCCTTTTACAACAGTCATGACCCTGGATAAATTCATAATTGGTTTTTCCTGTTAACCATGACCAAAATGTTACTATTCCTAGAGAAGGATTTTTGTTTTAAATAATGTTTCAGTGCTTTTCTTTGACTGTTCTCAGTTTGAAAACATTTAAAGAATTAAATTTTCTGTTAGAGCATAACTGAGATGTTGTTAACTCATTGTCTCCACAATTTAGCTGTGAAGAAATAAAATAAAAATAAGTAAATTACAGAATGTACAGTCATGTGAAAAATGACTCTGTGCAGTTCTTTTTAAAAATTAAGTACACACCATAATTCAGTAGCTTCTAGAACCAGATTTAGCAGCAATAACTTGGAGTAATTGTTTTCTGTATGACTTTATCAGGCTTTTATACTGTTGTGGAAGTATGTTGGCCTTATGGTATTGCTTCCCGTCAGTGAGGTTTGCAGGCATTTGTTTATGCATAGCTCTCTTAAGGTCCTGCCACAGCATTTTAATTGGATTCAGGTCTAGACTTTGATTCATTGCAACACCCTGACTCCTTTCTTTTTCACCCATTCTGCTGTAGATTAGCTGCTGTGCTTAGGATCATTTTTCTGTTGCATGATCGAATTTTGGCCAAGCTTTAGCTGCCAAACAGATGCCTCATGTGTGACTTTAGAATGCTTTAGTATACAGAGGAGTTCGAGGCGGACTCATAGTTAACTGCAATGTGCCCAGGTCCTGTGGCTGCAAAACAAGCCCAAATCATAACGCCTCTATCACCGTCCTTCACAATTTATATGCTATGTTTGGATTTTGCCTATAATGCTACTGTTCATTATGGCCGAACATGTCCATTTTGCTCTCATCTGATCAACAAATAATATTGTTTCTGTTATGATTTGTGGGACTGAGTTTAGTTACTATTACTAGTAAATTTATTTATTTGTTTTTTTCGCTTGCATATGTAGCTGAATGTTTGCTGTGACACCATCAGGACAGCAAGAAGGTTTAAGTATATATGCTACTGTATGCTATGATACATTTACTATAAAGGTGAAACATGATAGTTTTGTTAGTCCAGTTACACAGAAAGGATTATTATCAGTGTCAGATAAATTTATTAAAAATGAATCACAGCTAGCAGCTACAGCCACCTGTGCCAGCATCCGCCTGCCACTCAAAGCTCCCCCCAATTTTAATCCTTAATAGTTGTTATATACGACAAAAAAAGTTATTGAGACCAAAATCATTTTTGGTACTCGGCTGTGTCATGTTTTGTGCTTTAAAGTAGGGCATTTTAGCATGGGAGTAAATGGGGACTGTCTTTGGGAGTAAGTTTTCAAGTGGTCGTTCATGGTATTGCACATATGAGACTTCCACGTTGGATTCATTGCCACGTGAACAGTATATATGGTAAAATTAATAAACTTATCACTGTCAGAAAGGTTATTATGCTCAATATCCAGTACGTGATTTTTTCTTAATGTGTTAGAACAGTAAACATGCCTCACACTCCCCTAATGGGACCTGAAGATGCTGTAGTTTCTGATTTCTTTTATTTATATGACCTGCTCCTGAGCAGAATGGCTTGAGTTCATACTGAAATATTTCAGGATGTGATCTGTAGCACTTGCAGCAGCTTTGCCCGCTGTGTAACCCCAGACATTCAAAATGCATGCAATCTTTTTCCTTCCTTTCATTTTAGGTCAGTGTTTTTACACAAAAATATATTTAATGTTATGACAGGCAGTAGATTTAGTAGATTTCCTATATGGTTCAAGCACAAAGTCTGTCTGTTTGAATCTTTCTTACATTATGATGGACACATATAATCATGCAGATTTTTAATATCTGAGGAGATGAAGAGTTTCAGACAAATCAACATAATTTCTTTTTTATGCTTAGATAATCTAAACATTAGGGAAAACCACGGAATAAAAGCTTTTCACATGAATTTATGGAATGCTTCTTTAAATTTATTATCAAACGTGTCCAGTGTTGCTGCAGGAAATAAGCTCTTACATGACATGTTGGTTTCTCATTTGAAATACTTGCTTTGCTTTTATTTTGCATAGCGCAAGTAAATTGTATGCCAGCATTAAGGACAAAATAGATTTCCTATGTGTCACTTTAAAACTGTTCTAACAAAAATTGAGTCACAGCAATCACAAAAACCAATGAAAATCTTTAGCTGTCTCCATTTTATTATTGAAGTAGAATTACTGCAGTTGTTGTAAGACAAAGGAGCAGAGAATGCACTTGCAAAAGAACCAATGCATTTCAGAAAAATCATTAACCTCAAGTGTTTAATTTTGTCCAATAATCTGTTTTTGTTTTTAAACTCAACAATAAGTCAGCAAACTGAAACTACAACAGATGCGTATAATCAGCTATTTGCTTTGAAAAGGCAACAGGGTGGACATTGAGCACTGGTCCCTGAAATTACAATTTTGTTGTTCAATTATCCATGATACCACAGAGAGATACATCTTGGCCAAAGGCCCATGTGGTCAGCAGCCTCCTATGAGAGCTGACTCTCTTTCATTTTTCTGCTACTGGGAATCATCTAATTGAGTGTAAGTGCTTTGTGAATGACACACATCAGAGAATATTTATACGGCTATAGAGTGATGGTTGGTTTGGGATTAACTTCCTGCATGGTCAAGTGATTTATAACAGAGGGAATTGTCAGCTCAGCAATACAACAAACAACAGAATTAGTAACCCGCTGTGCATGAAATTATGCTATTAAGATAATAAGATCATTCATTTTATTGCACTGTGCCAAAGAAGAAGTGGCCTGACTTTTGTGTGGCATTTCGGATGCCAGCCAGAGGACTTGAAGGCCATTTTTTCGGCAATTTTTGGTCTCGGGAAAAAAATAATGCATCTGGATGTCTTTGATCTTCACCAGAGAATAAACCATTATGGTGTCTTGACTTACCAAAAGAACCATTTACGATGGCATCCATAATGTTTCAAAGTTAAGAGAGCTAAAGTTTTTCTGCTGTTACATCTTTGTCAAAGAGAAAGTATTTAAAGGGTGAAGAAAGTAGACTCACTATGGTGTATTTTAAAGTGATGATTCTGGTTCAACAATAGCGAAAGCATAGCACAGGAGCCCGTTTTACAGTCTTGTCCCCCCAAAGGGCTGCATTTTCATTTCCACCCTATTATCATGGAAGCTGTACACAGTGCCTCATCCAGATACTGGAAGACACACATTAGGCAGGTATAAATGCAATGTTTTTGGTGTCTTTTCCATACCATACAGTAATGTGCAAAAGTCTTGAGCCACCCCTCATTTCTTTACATTCTGTTTCCAAGGAGCCAGACCTCCTTAAAATGTTTTAAAGTGATCTCAAGTAATAGTTCTTCAGGCTTTCTGCAGGTTTTTCAAAGTTTTCTTTTGACATTGGCTGCTTTTTCACTAATTTTCAGCCCAGTCCTTGATTGTTTGTTAAGCCTTTTAGAACTGACCTGTCAAGCATAAAAAGGCATCTAACACAAAGGATAAAACCAGTGTTGTTTCTATATATAAAACAGACAACTTAGCAAAGAAAAAAAATTTAAATTGTAGCTTTAGGCAATTTGTTGTTAGAAGCCTGTTGCAAAAACACATTTTTTCCCCAATTTCTTTAGCTGAATATACAAAAAATGCCAAAGGTTACATAGTTTGACAGGCATAAAATAGTGTTTTTGCACCAACAAGATAATTCCCAAAGCACTATTAGCCAAAAACTTGGCAAATCTGTGTGTGGTGTGCAGTTGGTCCTTGAAAATTTGAGCAATCTGGACAAGTGCAGGGCAAAAGACAAAGTGGAAGGCCTAAAAAAAATTAACTGTAGCAGGTGAATAGTATCTGAAAGTCATGTCCTCAAGAAGTAGAAAAAAATGCAGCAAAGACCTAAAACAGGACCTGGGAGATGCACTGGGTCCTTCTGTCAATCCATCTACTTTTCATCAAAGCCTCATCAGAAATTATCTCAGTGGAAGCCATTCTTAAAGATGGGGAACAGGTAGAAAAAGGCTGAAGTATGCCAAATTAAACAATACCTGGACTGAAAATCATTGGCAACAGGTCTTATGGAGTGATGAATCCAAATCTGAAATTTTTTTCTACTGTCACCAATATCTACAGAGGAGGTCAGCAGAGAGGTAAATCAGTAAATGTCTACAGCCATCTGTAAAACACAGTGGAGGCTTAGTCATGATTTGGTGCTGCTATTCAGTCAGTAGTGTTGGAGATCTCGTCCAAATTGATGGTTTTATGAATGCAGAAAAGTACCATTTTGAACCACCATGCAATATCATCTGGAAAGCAGCTGATTGGCAATGACTTTAAAACAATGATCCTGAACACACTGTCATTATAGAAGCAGTGTGAGGTTGTCTTGACAGAGAAAAGAACAAAAGGCAGTCAACATCCAAAGAAGTCCTCCAAGAAGCCAGGATAGCTATTCTTTAACATGACTTAAAGAAATTTACAAGAAAGTTTGCCTAAGAGAGTTCAAGCTGTCTTGAATAATAAAGATGGTCATACCAAATGCTGATTTTCAAGTTTATTAGAACTGCACAAACTCTCACTTATTTCCCATTTTCCTCAAAAAATATTTTAAAAAATGAGGAGTATTGAAAGACTTTTGCACAATGCTGTATGTCAGTGACAAAATTTACATTTAAAAAAGTAAGGATGAGCAAAATTCCATATTTTCCTGTTGTGAAATACACACATACACCACAGATGAATCCAGGAGGTGTCAGTCGGAGGCAAGCTTGTACATTAAATGTGAGTGTAACTGCTGTATAAGGTTTTCACTGGCCTGTGGGAGAACTATTTTCAGGTGAGGATTTTTTTAAAGAGTAGAAAAGGTTCTTAATACATATTGAAATGAAAAGGATGCTCTTGTGATGTCACCTATTTGCAGTAGGGTCAACTTACAAAGCATTGTTAAATTGAAGTAAATTCAATCAGGGCTGTTGCATGCGCTAATCTGATTTTAAAACGATTTCCACCAACAGAAAAATACGCACTTCATAGTTTACCTCACTTTGAAGCTAACTACTAACTGATGGGCAGTAAATTGGTACTGTAAGGGCTGCAGCATTTGTAACACGATCACAATCAGTTCAGAAACAAGTAATAGCACTCAGTCTTTCTCAGAGATAGATGAACTCCTTTTTTCACAGCAGAGTTCAATAAGAGAAGTCTGATCTACCCAGAGGCAAATCTGTACTCGACAGTCTCACTGTTGCTGTCTCGGTCTCTAAAAAGCATGTTCTTATGCAAGTGTTTTAATGAAAATGACATATTACATATTATATTTCCATCAAACAGATTGAAAATAGTGTTCCAACCAGAGTGATTAAGGACAAAGTGCTCAAATGAATATAAAAAAAAATCTTAAGGAGAGCCATATGTTTGCAATCGGCTAATTATATTTTCAAACTATCGTGCCACTTTTACACAGAGTTTTATTAGAAATAATCACATCAGTTTTAAAAATGAACAACACGTACAGTCATTGGCCACTTCATTAGGTGCACCTTGCAATTACTGGGATGGACCCCCTTTTTTCCTTACGAACTGCCTTAATTCTTTGTTGTATAAATTTAACAAGGTACTGGAAGCATTTCTCAGAAATTGTGGTCCATGCTGACATGATCGCAGATTTGTCAGCTTCACATCCATGATGTGACACTTTCATTTCACCACATACCAAAGGTGCTCTATTTGACTGAGCTCTGGTAACTGTGGAGGTCATTTGAGTATAGTGAACTCATTTTCACATTAAAGAAACCAGTTTGAAATGATTTAAGCTTAGACATAGTGAGCAACAATACTCAGATAGGCTGTGGTGTTTAAATGATGCTCAGTTGGTACTAAGGGGCCCAAAGTGTGTCAAGAAATGATTCCGCACATAATTACAGTACCAGCAGCAGCCTGAACTGTTGATGTAAGCCAGGATGAATCCATGCTTTCATGTTGTTTCTGCCAAATTCTGACCCTACCATCTAAGAGTCACAGCAGAAATCAAGACTCAGACCAGGCAACGCTTTTTCTTGTTTTTTTTTTGGTGAGCCCATGTAAACTGTAGCCTCAGCTCCCTGCTCTTGGCTGATGGGAGTGTGTGGATTCTCAGAGTCTCTTAAATTATCTTTTTCCCCATTCGGATTCTTGGTTTAAATTCTAGCAGGTTGTCTTGACTATGTTGACATGCCTAGATGCATTAAGATCCTGCCATGTGACTAGCTGATTAGATATTTACATCACTGAGCATTTGAATAGAGGTACCTAAGAAAGTGGTGAGCATACTGTATGGTCATTGTTTACTCATAGAAAATTAGGTTCTCACATAGTATTCTTTGTCACATAATGTTCCGCAGTCTTTGCCATAAACTGAAATGTTAAAGTAGTGACAAGCCCACTTATCACTACTTTTACACTCACTAATTATTTAATGAGAAAAGACATACTAATACTAGGTAGGACTTCCCTTTGCATTCCACAATCCACAAAATGTTAGAAACTTAGCATTGATGATTTTCTCCATGCTGATATGACAATATTGCATAATTGATCTATAATTTTTCTGCTGTAAGCTCATGTTGACAATCTTCATTTGAATTCCAAAGGTCTTCAGACTATGGTGACCAGCTGTCCCTTTTTATGTGGGTCTGCAAAGCATTTTTACCCTCCCTGTCCATATTGAGATAGTGTTCCACACTTCGACTGGAGGTCTCAAAGGTTGTCTGGAGGACAATTCTAAACTTTGGCTTTTACCCAATACATGTGAAGAAAGCAGGGAAGGTGCTGTAGGACTGCCTTTTATCATCTTCGCAATATTGCCAAAATTAGAAACATCTTGTCTCAGAGTGATGCTGAAAAACTAGCTCATGCATTTATTACTTCTAGGCTCGATTATTGTAATTCATTGCTATCTGGCTGTTCTAAAAGCTCTCTAAAAAGCCTCCAGTTGATCCAAAATGCTGCAGCGAGAGTACTGACGGGGACTAGAAAGAGAGATCATATTTCCCCTATACTAGCTTCTCTTCATTGGCTCCCTGTTAAATCCAAAATTGAATTTAAAATCCTTCTACTCACTTACAAAGTCTTGAACAATCAGGCCCCATCCTATCTTAAAGACCTCATTGTACCATATTTTCCCATTAGAGCACTTCACTCTCAGAGTGCAGATCTACTTGTGGTTCCTAAAGTTTTTAAAAGTAGAATGGGAGGCA
>VUQH01069397.1:0-12281 GCA_015106775.1 Etroplus canarensis
ATACAACTCATTATAAGCCTTTTCCTTTTCCTTTGCCACTTCTCTCTTTGCTATGCACCTAGACTCCCAGTATTCCTGTCTACTTTCTTCATCTCCCTGACTATCCCACTTTTTCTTTGCCAGCCTCTTCCTTTGAATACTTTCCTGTACTTCCTCATTCCACCACCAAGTCTCCTTGTCTTCCATCCTCTGTACAGAGAACACATCAAATACCTTCTTGGCTGTTTCCCTCACCACTTCAGCTGCACTTTCCCAGTCATCTGGTAACTTGTCACTACCACCCAGAGCCTGTCTCAACTCCTCCTTGAACTCTGCACAACATTCTTCCTTCCTTCCCGAACTTCCACCATTTAATCCTTGGCTCAACATTCACTGGCTTCCTCTTCTTGCTTTCCAAATCCATCCTACAGACCACCATCCGATGTTGCCTAGCTACATTTTCCCCTGACACCACCTTGCAGTCTCCTTCAGGCTGTACAGTACCTCCTGTATAAGGTGTAGTCTACCTGTGTTCACCTTCCTCCACTCTTGTAGGTCACTCTATGTCCCTCCCTCTTCTTGAAATACATGTTCACTACAGCCATTTCCATCCTTTTAGCAAAATCCACTACCATCTGTCCCTCCACATTCCTCTCTTTGACACCATACCTACCCAACACCTCCTCATCCATTCTGTTTCCTTCACTATCTGTAAAAGGCCAAATTCAACATGTATTGATTGGAGTATACATTGTCTAAGGCACCATTCATGGGAAATAAAAGGCTTGTTTTATTTTTTTATAGCCCAGTTTTAGCATTTACTAAAAATATAGTTTATCGGACTATCAGGTATTGAAAGTGCCACCATCAGTCCTTGGGAACCCTAGAGTTGACCCTCCTGTAGCCAGATGTTGGTTTTATTAATATTTATTTGACATGATGGGTAAAACCTTACAGAAAAGAAACTGGTAATTTCTCAATATATGGTTTTGTGCTTAAAGTCCCTTGAGGCAAATCAGAGGAGGTGTTTGCTTGTGTTAGCTGGTGTCTAAAGGGATTGGTGCATGTTGCTATGGCGTCAAACTAGCATCCTTTGGGCAGCCAGGTCATGTGACTGCACATAGGTAAGGCCCAGGACACACTGGGGTTGCTTTTCATTGTCTGTCTACTGAGTGTTCATTCTGCTGCTTTCCAGGCAGTGGAGGAATTACTGGAGTCTTTGGAGCTGGAGAAGAGTAGCTACCACATGGGGCTGAGCAGGGTGAGTGATGTCTCACAGACACACACACACACACACACACACACACACATACCTGTATACACTTCATCTCAAAATATATATGAAAGGACTGTTAAAGTAAAGCTTTAACTTCTCAAACAAAAACTTCCCTTTATCATCTAAGCAGCAGACAGAGAAGGCCTGTATTTTACCATGTTTTAGCAGACTTGATACGCCCCTCCTTTGTGTACTGCTGCACTTATAATTACCTGTCAATGCTGCTTGTGGCTATTGCAAACTCCACATTTCCTTCCCAGTACTAATTAACATTATACTTTTTATGCTGCTCCTCTGAGCTCGTCTTTTGAATAGAAAACCTAAAACTCCTGGTCTGGGCTACTGTGTTGTCTTTATGTTTGTTGTTATATAATTGCAATGTACATTTTTGTAGGTTTACAGGGGCACTTCCTACACAGATGCTGTGCAGTTTGTCCTGATTTCTATGGCAGTTACAGTTTTGTGTTGTCAAAGAGCTGCCTTGGATTCAAATCCAGACATCCTCTCATGCTTTAGCCGTTGCAATTAAACAAATAATTACAATATATTTTTCTTTCTGGTTGCCAGTCTTTCAAGCAAAAGCTATGACACAGAATGGTTTCTTTTTGTTCCTCTGTAGCAACAAAGTCTTCACACTTAATGTACTCACCTAGTCCACCTAGTCCTAGTGTGCTTTTTTCCCTCCTTTTTTATTGTGAGGGCCAGGAGGTGATATTTTCTCCCCTCTCTGTGTCTGACCCTTGCCAAGCAGTACCCAGACACTGCCAGACTCTTTGAGGATAAAAAAAGTAATCACAAGGAAAAGGACAGGCTGATAGTTTTGTTAATTAGATCTGTGAATGTCTGTGGAATAACGAACAGTTTGGGCCTTGAGCTGTCAATTAGAGAAGCTGCTTGGCAGATATTGCAAGAAGTTTAACCTTGCCTTGGAGTTGGCACGTGTTCGTTGGCCCACTAGTTTCCCCAAGTTCTCCTTTCAGTCTGAAACTTTTCTGCTCTGCAGTATCACTAATATTACTAATGCCTCTCATTTCGCATTATTTTTACTGGCATATGAGACACACAGGAGTTCAACCAGCCCATGTGGGAAGGCAAAGTGCCACCTACCCACACACTGGACTACTTACTCTCCTACTGGCTAATTATACCGTATACCTTATGCAGTGTGGAAATACCTCTGAATAAATAATTTTCATCAAAGTGAAGAATACCATCTGATTAATACACTGGTTTAAATTGCTTGTGCGTCAGTTCTATCGTTCCATGTTAACAGCTATATAATATGCATAGTGGGGTTCAAAATCTCCAACCACCAACACAAATTACAATATAAGTTCAACAAAATCAGTGAAACGTGAATCTGTAAAAAATATAAATTTTATTAAATGGTAATATTTCTTTGTCACCTCTTTTCCTTTGATTACAGCAGCACTTGAGCTGCATGGCCCTCACAAGTATGTTAAACCTGATAAACCTGTGATGTTATTTCAGGATAATCTGACAATGTTCCAGAATATTTCTTGTCCTATTGAGGTGTGTTAGACTTTGTCAGCTCTCAAATGTTCCATTAATGTTTAATGGAGATGAGGTCAGGTTACTGCGGAAGAAAGTCCACAGAGAGCACCTCTTGGTCTTCTTTGGTTTTGAGACTTTGAGGTTTTTGCATGGGGTAATCATTCTGCAGCAGTCTGAATTCATCTCCACAAAGATGCTAATTGAATGTTATGTCCTCAAAGGATGGAGTACTGGTGAAGCAACCAAACTGTTATCCTTTAGGGAGCAAAAAAGTACAAAAAGTACGCATTAGATAACCCATCCATCCTTTTTCTTCCGTTTACCCAGTTCAGGGTCATGGGGGGGGCTCTGGAGGTTTTCCCAGCTGCCGTGGGATGAAAAGAAACTATTCACATTCACGTTTGCACTTATGACCAATCTAAAATTGCTAAAATAACTTGGCCCCGTTGCATGTCTTTGAACTGTGAGGAAGCTGGAGAACCCAGAGAGAACCCACGTAAGCACAGGAAGAACATGCAGAGTACACACAGAAGGGCCCAAGCTGGTTGGCTAATGGATTTGAACTCACATCCTTTTGCTGTGAGGCAACAGTGCCAACCAACGCACGACCGTGCTGCCCATTAAATAGCATTATATGTAATATATTTTAGAATATATGATACGTCAGGAAATTGAAAGCAAGAAAGATGAGCATACTTCCAGAAAGAAAAGTGTCAGCAAACAAAGTAACAATTTAGAGAACTGTTGTTGATAAATGAGGTTACATTTTTCAGCTACTTAAAACAGCCAGTCTGCCTTAACATTATCACCTCCTGCCTAACATGTGCTGCCAGAACAGCTCTGATCCACTGAAGCAGAGTCTGCAGCAGGGTTTAGTTATCTGCTACATGTCAAAGTAATATTCACAGGAATGCCATTACTCAGCATAATACGTTTTGCTGCCATTTCTTTATCAGGTAAATGATGCACATTCACCCACTCATCAGATCAGATCAGACCACCACCTTCTTCTTTTGCTCCACGGTCCAGTTCTGATGGTTACATGCCCCACTGTAGGAGCGTTCAGCTCTGAACAGGGGTTAGCATGAGCAGTCTCACTGGTCTACAGCTGTAGAGCCTCGTGTGCAGCCAGCTGTGTGTCTTCTTGTACTTTCCTTTGAGAGAAAAACAATTGTGCTTCGGTAGCATTTTTCTGGGATCAGACAACATGAGAAAACCTTTGTTCCCCGGGCATATTAACAAGCTTTGTGCTCTCATGAGGGTTACTGGTTCACCTGTTGTCCATCCTTAGTTAAGTTTTAGTCAGTATGAGTGTTCCATGGAGGAGATGCTTATATTCATTTGTCTGGGCATTAAAGTCAGACCCTTGTAAAAATGACACAAATCTGCTTTAAGCAGTGTCTGTGAAGTGTCACTTTCTGTCCCAAATGCAATTGTAAAGAGGTAATTAGTGGTGTACACCTTACCATCATCGGATTTGTTTGCTGGCGTATGGTAAGGCTCTTAGTGGTTCATTACCAGCAGTGTCTTAAAAACCTGCCTCCAGAGTTTTCCAATATGAGACCCTGGAACTTTTATAAAAATTAAAAACATGGAAAATTTTAACAACCATGCCCTCCTTGTGTAGAAACAAACAGCTAAGGTTCTGTTTGAAACTTGCCTGATCGTACAGAAGTCAATACCCAACACTTTGTGGTTTCCTGAAAAGAATACCACACAAAATTGTTTACATTAGAGTTTTTTAGGACTCCTATCAACATCACGACATCAGTAATGACACATGAATTGTGGACTGTGCAGGTGGCTGCATCTTCTCCAGGCTGGCAAATGACCCAGAGCTTAATGCCAAACTGCCCCTGGTGTTCACTGCCAACTTTTTGTAGCTCTCTGCCTGATGTCATTAAACCATCCCCGTGCTGACAAATGGGTCTCTGAGGAGCACAGCAGTTCATGTTGACCACATGTGTTATCTCCTTCCAGGCTAGTTAGACATCATCTGCCCGCAACAGCATTTCCCACTGGAGCAAAATTTATTTCTGGTGCCTGAATCCATGTTGTGGGAGGGAACAAAAATATTTCTGTACTGTTGATACCTTAGACATTTGTTGTTCACTAACACTTGTCAACAAAAATACACGATCCCACAGGGATGGCAGAGCTATTGATTCTTTTATGGATGCTTTATTTTAAAAAAAGATATGTGTTTGTACAAACTGCAGTTTTTAAATTAATAATAGTCAGACATTAGACATCTAAATATAAGGAGCTGCACAAAAATAAAAATAACTCAAAATAATGTTCTTTGATACTGTGATGTTTGCTCTCAAGTCCTGAACAAAAGATTATTTTTTCTCCCCTCCTGTGGCGGTAAACCTGGCACATGGGCCCACAGACAACTGTGCTGATTCTCCTGGCAGAAGAACAACATATTGTTAATTAAACTACTGTAACTCTCAACTGGCACTCCCCCTCGAAATCATAGTACTACAGAAGCAGAGGAGAGCCACTAGCTGAATTACAGTGAAGCAATGTGTGGACTGTTTGTAGCTCTTTGTCACATAGCTGTCCATATTTACAGTGGGTTTGGGCAATCAGGCTTTCCTGTGTTCCTCTGTGGCATACAAAGCATTGACTTGGTTTGTGAGACATAAAAACAATAAGCCATGAACAGCATATAGCAGAAATCCTCCATACATACACCACATGTACCCAACACTTTGCACATAAATGAGGTGTTAAAGATTCTGTTAGTATTCTTGATAATAAACTGCTAGTGCTTTGAGCATATGTGTTCTTTTGTCATGGAGGGAAGGTCCTTGTAGAACTGCAGGTGGACCTACCCTGAAGTAATACAGTGGCCTTTAATTGTAACTGACTATGTCCTACTTACATAATGTTTGTGTAAATCAGTGCCAGGATGTGTGGAATATGTTCTGGTAGCATGTCCCAACACCTGACTAAGATCCTAGCTTGGCTTTTCTTTTAATTTCTTACTAGTCTGTACTTGTTTTCATGTGCAGGGACAGGAACTTGTCCCAACTGAGTTTTTCACTTAGTTACTGAAGAAGTTATGCAGTAGTCATAGCAATCTTTGAAATATATTTAATTCATTAATGACCTAAAAATAAATATTTAGAGTTCTGGGCCTGAGAAAGAATGTCATAAGTAACACTCCATTACATTATCTATAAAAAATACACTGTAGCAAGCAGCCTTGAAAATATACAATTTACAAGTGCAGCCACGAAATGTATAGCCTGTTAATGATGCCAGCAAAAATTATGTTACTCAGTAATTTACATGAACCTTCAACGAGACAGTCTGTCTAACACAGCCATGCTTAAACATGGCTTATCATTGGAAAAAATGTAAGTAGCTAATGTATGGCTACTTACATTTTTCAAATGATAAGCCATGTTTAAGGCCCACTAATGACAAGCAAATGATTGTCGCCTTCTCTGAGTTGTCTTCTTTGGAATTACTACATTACTCAAAAAAATTAAAGGAACACTTGGAAAACACATCAGATTTCAATGGGAAAAATCATCTATACTAATGTGGACTGGGTAATGTGTTAGGAATGCAAGGATGCCACATCGTTTAATGAAAAAGAAAATTATCAGCCTACAGTAGGCTGAATTCAGAGACAGAGAATATGATACAGTGGGCTAGTCCATTTTACTGAAATTTCATTGCAGCAACTCCAAATGGTACTTAATAGTGGCCCCCCCACATGCTCCTAATGAAATGACAGATGTTGTTCTGGGGGATCTCCTCCCAGATCTGGACCAGGGCATCACTGAGACTGGACAGTCTGAGGTGCAGGCTACCTTCATGCTGATTGTTTGGTCAGAGACATTCACACCAGTGGCCTGCTGGAGGTCATTTTGTAGGACTCTGGCAGTGCTCATCCTGTTCCTCTTTGCACAAAGGAGCAGATACCAGTCCTGCTGATGGGTTAAGGACCTTTTAAAGCCCTGTCCAGCTCTCCTACAGTAACTGCCTGTCTCCTGGAATCTCCTCCATGCTCTTGAGACAACAAACCTTCTGGCAATGGCACGTAGTGGTGTGCCATCCTGGAGGAGTTGGACTAGCTGTGCAACCTCTGTAGGGTCCAGGTATGGCCTCATGCTGCCAGTAGTGACAATAGCGTCTCTGCATTGGTAATTTTCAGAGGTTTTATGACTGATGGTGAGAGGGGCTTGTGTCTCCACCTGGAATAGAACCAGGGACCTTCTGCTTGTAAGGCGACTGTGTAAACCACTACGCTACAGGGGAAACTGTTGCCAGTAGTGACACTGACCCTAGCCAAATGCCAAGCTAGTGAAAAAACTGTCAGAAAAGATGAGGAGGGAAAAAATATCAGTGGCTTCAACCTGTAAAATGATTCCTGTTTTGGGGGGTCGTCTCCCCCTCTGTTACTTGATTGACCAGATTAACATCCCAGAAGTTTCACTGACTGGATGCCAGATTTTGATTAAAAAGTGTTAGTTCAATTTTTTCGAGCAGTGTTTTTCATAACGGAGGTGCCGTAAAACGATATTTGTCTGACTGACTGTCAACTTATTTCTTGTTATTTTCATTCTTCTTGTTATTATCTGACAAATCCAAACTTGGTTGACCAAGCCTACCACTATCTGTTTTGTCTCTAGTTAGCCTAACTAGCATGTCTTAGAACTGTGGGAGAAGCAAGAAATTCAGAGATAGACATAGCCCAGACAGTGAGACCTAGCTGTGTTCAAACAGCTCAGAGCTGTGACACTAAGCCTGCTTAGTAAAAGACTTCTGTATCCTGGCCACACTTTCTCCCTTGCTCAGCCAGTTTTAAAAATTACAGCCAGAGTTGGGAACATTCACATCTTCAGAAGGACAAAGCGTCACTCAAACTCTGCTTAATGAATCTACTTGTACAAAAAGCTGGCAGCTAAATCAGGGCTGAGGAACAGAGCAATGTCTCACCCCAGTCACAAATTATCTAGAAGGAGTTTAAGGCATTATGATGTGGACTTTTGCAACAGGCCAAGTGTCAGCATTGCCGTCACTCTCGGAGCCAAAAATGAAATTGTGACCTCATTGGCATTCAGAAAATAGCACTGCTCCTGTCTAAAAGATCAGGCAAGGAATATAAGACACAGAATGTGACCGTAGTGATCCAACCAGAAAAATCACTGAGAGGGTCAGTCTGGGCAGCAAGGAAACTCAGCAATAACACCAGCAATGAGAGACACATTGCCATCTGCTAAGCACCATATCTACAAGGATGACCTAAATTTTCTGCAGCCCTAAATTAAGAAATGCTGCTTTTGAACTAACAGTTCTCTCTCAAATTTGAGCACAAGGAAGTACGCCATGACCCATCTTTGCTTGTGAGGACTGAACCTTTGATGGCTGCTGCTTTTATACCTCATCATGATACCTCACCCACTTAATGTTGAGTCTTCCAAACCCAATGTTACTTGAATATTCTTTGCACTTTCAATTTCATTTTAACTCTGTCCCGGCTTTTATTGAGCGTGTTGCAGCCATCAAATTCAATTTTTTGTATGTTTGCAAAGTACAATCAAGTTGGTCAGTAAAAGTATTGAAAATCTTCTTTTTAGGTAATTGAAAGTTCACCTAAATTAACATATGAACATATGTTTTTATTGCATTTTGGAAATATCCCAGCTTTTCTGGAAATGGGGTTTGTACATTAAAAATATTTACTGGATTAGATGTAGTATTCAGCTCAGGCACTCAATATTTAAGAACTCTGTTCAAGATCAGGAGATCCCTGGTTTTACCTCTTGAGCTCTGAAGCTAAAAAAAAATCTATTATAAACAGGGCTCTGAAATGTCCCTAGACTGTCTGAGTTTCTGGTTATTTCTCAGTAGGCCGGTTTGAAAGAAGATAAACTGGAAATAGCTCAGCAAGGGATGAAAGCCACTTTACTGCCGTGATAGTTGGGTTTTCCTCTGGTGCTGCCTGGGTACCTGATGGAATTCAGAAGCAGTTCTGTTTCCTCTCACTTGTCTGTTCTGTGGGAAATTGTTATGGGCAGTTTGGCATCACAGAAAGCTAAGCAGTCTCTTTCTATGCCAAAGAGAACAACACCCAGTCCAAGAGTCTGCTGCAAGGTCAGTGAACAGGTTATTACAGGGTTACAAAAAGTCTTAGTGTCTGGTGATTGTTTCAAAAGTTTAAGCGTTGTACTTTTGTTAACAAGAATAATTTCCCCCCAGCTGACAACTGCTGTCTGTTTCTGACCAAACTGTCAGAAACAAACTCCCTCTAGAGAAACATATGAAACATACACGTAGGCATCCCACTGTGGGTCATTTTGTAGCTTTATGGCAGCGCTCCTATTGGTTGTTCTTTCACAAAGGAGCAAATACTGATCCTGCTGTTGGATTGATGCTCTTTTATGGCCATGTCCAACTCTCGTGTAATGGCCCAACTCCTGGTATCTCCTTCACACGCATAAAACTGAGCACAAGAAGTGGAACTGTCTTTGTCTGATACTGTGATTATTGTTTCCTAAATTTTTTTTGAGCAGTTTACATTGCTTCAGCTTGTGTGGACTATATTTAACTTGTCTCCCTACCTTCAAGGAAGAAGAAATGTCTGAGACTGTTCTAACTCTCCTGCAGGTGTTCTTCAGGGCGGGGACTCTGTCCAGACTGGAGGAGCAACGAGATGTCCAGACCAGGAGGAACATTTCTCTGTTCCAGGCTGCCTGCAGGGGATATCTAGCCAGACAGGCGTTCAAGAAGAGGAAGGTAGGCCTACGTCATAATGAAAAGTTTTAGAGATTAGTACCACCTGATAATGTAAGTAGCTGTAATTGTTATGATATAGGAGAACCACCAGATATAGGGGAGGCAGCACAGACTGTGACCACTTTCTGAGCTGCAGTTTTGCAGGTTTTATGGCATTCAGGCTTTAAAGTTAGTGATTGGAGATCGATATGGGGCCTTAGGAAATCTAAGCAAGCACAGTGCTGATGACTTAAAAAAGATGATTTTCTCTGAGATCAGCTTGAGCTACTTATTTTTCATTCTTTGTGTCCACTTGTCATTTCACGGACTCCACTCGCTTGTGGCCTGATGCTTTTAAAGTTTTTGAGTTTCACGCAAAGTTTCACACTTCCCTGATGAGCAGCTGCCAAAGACAGAGAGACAGTCAGCTGGTCCTCCCCACTGGGTCTTCATCAGAGTCCAAGTGTCTTCTTCAAACACTCCAGTATTGATCAGACTGTGGGTTATCATCCTCATTTCCTTCTCCCTTTCCATCTGTCACTTATGACTGTGTTAAATTGTGTTCTGGATTTGCACATATTTTTAAAATATGCCTTTCAAGATCATTTCTGCAACTTATGTAGAATAATTCCTTTAATGTTTCCATACTTTTTATGCCTTTTTGGCTTGACCATATTCCTTAAAAACACTGACTATAAAACTGGCTGATTTTGAATACACTAGGAGCAGTGAAAAAAATATAGATGTGTAAATAGATTCTTACTTTGATGGGCATCAGTTTTGACTGTTGATACCTTCCGCGGTTTTGGGGATGATTCTTTTTTTCTACTGTACGCACCACTGACCAGTTCCAAAAGTGTTCACACTGTGCTCTATAGGTGCACGTAAAGAGACACTGGATCCAACCAGTAGAAGTCGCAAGTGCATGATATTATCCCTGGTCCTAGAGGTGAAGAAAAACTTTGTGTTGTCCTAATGTGTTCTCTAAAGACCATCATGGCACTTTAGTGTTATTTGACAGTTTCTGTGAAATAAAAAGGAATTTGAACCAGAGGGGATGCATTTACATTGCAGCCAGATAAGCTTTATGGATGTGTCACAAGCTAACCGTTTGAAGAATTGTGGGTTTACCAAATTCTTCTCTGCACACATTCTGTGTGCGTGTGTGCGTGCGTGCGTGCGTGCGTGTGTGTGTGTGTGTATTCCATCAGTATGAGCCTGACAAGTAGGAAGCATATAATGACTGACTCTTGAAGATGTCATTTGGGATCTGTTGCCTGTGTGCTTGTGGCTTCACAGAAGTGTTAATGCTGCCTGTGAAAGTTTTCTCTTGTGAACTCAGTGTTAATTGTGGTGCACAGTTTTGGTGCTTCTGGTAAGTGTGTATGTGTGCATGTGGAGATTAAGCTTTCATTAACATTTCAGTTTATTCTTTCATGCAGCACTCAGGGCTGCCAACAAAAATTACTTTTCAAGGGCGTTTGGGTTTCATTTCACTGGTCTGTGTCCCCTGAAGGACTCAGTTTGATCCTCATCTCTTGTGGTAAACGGTAATCTCGTGTAATTTATGTAGATTGGAGTTAGGCTCATTTCTTTCAGACCATTGTAAATGGCTAGTTGCCAATGTGCTGTTCGTAGGGACCCTGCAGAGTCTCAGACTTGGTTTGTGATCTCAAAGCAGAGAGAGAAAAACACTCGCACTTTAGTGGCTCTTCTGATGTGCCTCAAAATGCACCTGCAAATTCATATTTTTGGGGGGCTTCAGGAAATTTTTTTGTCTGGATTTTGATTCCCTTCCTTCTTTTGGATTTTCACTCTTCTTTGAATATCTTCAGATATTTGTAGACATGTTGAATCCAGATTGCTTACTCCCTAAACTTACATTGAACTGACGTTGCAAAACAATGCTGGCTGAAAGGAGCTTCGAAAAAGTAGACTGTGATCTCATGGAAATAATTGAGATGCAATCTCGTCTGTGAGCATCTATCCATCAGGCAGAAAGATCATCCTCTGGCCTGCTGACAAAAGACAAGTCAGGTAGCTGCGACTGCTGCCTTGGAAATGAGATGCTTAATTCCTGCATTGTGCTGATCCCAGAACTCTCTGTGCAGATCATTCTTTTCAAACTCCCAAACTGTTCCAAGACCAGTGACTTGCAAGCCCAGTGAGGTGGGATAAAGAGGGTTCGCAGTATAGCCCCACAGATGGTGCAGCTTTGCTCAACAAAGTGTGTGCCAATACCAGTAGATCTGTGACAGGACAATAAAATCAACAAACCGATATATGGTTAAGGCTCTAGTTAAACCAAAGTCCAGCAAAGTGAAGCAGTCTCAGGTATCTTCATTCATGATGATAAGAATTTCGTTCATGAACATAAGATTCCGCTGTACTCCATAATCTCATCTTTTTCATTCAGCTAATTTTATAAGCCTGGTAGCGAGATAGAGTTTTGTCATATAAGACAGAAACTGTCTGTCGGCCCCCTCTCTGTTACTAATTGTTCAAATTTAGCCAAAAAGCAGATGAAACTAGTGATAGCAGATTTGTGCAGATCTGCCCCTCTGCATTTTTACTGATGAACTTAAAGTTTAAAAGTTGAATTTGTGTTGTAGTTTACATAACAATCAGTTTGATAAAAATCAGTTTAGGCCCACTTTATTTTGCCACAACACAAAACCAGTTAGTTTGTTCTAGCCTGTTTGCATGCTCTAGGGAACCTCCGTGTTACCTTCCAAGTCCCCCCCCCCCCCCCCCCCCCCCCGGGGGCCCACCA
>VUQH01069397.1:12301-34427 GCA_015106775.1 Etroplus canarensis
TACCCCCCAAGGCCCCCCCCCCCCCACCCCCCACCCTGGGGGAGCAGCATTCAAAGCACTCCAGGAAATAAGTGAGAGGGAGAAGGATGATGAAGAGAAGGGAAAAAGGAAGGAAAAGCTGGAGAAAGACGAAGGCTGCGCTTCGCCATGGGAGAACAGACAAATAGAAGAGATCTGCTGGCTGCTTTGAAGCCCTGCAGACTGTCTCTGCTCTCTCTATCTCTTTGACATTCATAGGAACAGTTGAGAGTGGAGGAGCATGGGGGATTCCCCCGCCAGCCAGCCAACACTGAGCCTAATTAAATAGTTGCCTAAAGACAGAACCCCCACTCCATTTCCCCCACCCCGACAGGGGACAGGTGGGATTAGGCAGACACTGGTGTGTGTGTGTGTGTGTGTGTGTGTGTGTGTGTGTGTGTGTGTAAAAAAGGGGCCATGTAACAGCCTGCTGGGTGCCAGGTATACCCAGGTATAAATGTTCTTCCACAGCATATACAGTCCTTTATCTTAATGTAGCAAACTGTCTCAGTTATGCTGTGATGGGCAGCTTGCTTAGTAATCCTTCTATCTAAAGGGAAGGGTCAATAAGTGATCACTGTTTTTCTCGTGTGTCCGTCCGTCCGTCCGCGTGGTGTAGATGGAGTATGCTCTGGATCACCTGTCAGTCTGTAACAGGGCTAACACACTACACACTATTCACACTCACATTTACACCTATAGCCAATTTAGAATCCCAGAATCCCCAGTTATCCTAACATGGATGTCTTTAGACATCCTCTCTTAGACTGCTTTAACTCTATAATGAAACATTTCTATGCCGATGGGTACGGTCTCCTGGGGAATGACAGTACTCCCATCCATGGCGAATGAGGAAGTCACTGAATGGTTTGAGTATGAAAATATGTGCTCGAAACATTCATGGAGCTGCACATCAACTGCATGAACATTTGGCTTCATGCAATTCGTGCATCAAGCAGTTTCCCCGTTGGGATTAATAAAGTATTGATCAGTATTCTGGTTCTGGCTCACCTTTGTTAACTCGTTCTCAAACTCATCTGATGTTCCTTAGTTTTGAAAAAATCTTGAAAATTGCCAAAAAAAAATCTGACTGAACTTGGAGTTCTTCATCAATAAAGCCAAAAAGTGCAAAAGAGTTGATTAACCCAAGTATATTAGTTTTGCTAATCCCATTAGTTGTTCTCTTTGCTTGATGCAGGCCAATAATTTCACCCTTGTGACATGGATTAACATCTTTTCTACAACTACGTGGTATGCCTTCTGACATGGCTGTTCAAGAAATAAGGAGCTGCTCACTGCATCATTTAGGGTTAAATAACCTGTTAACAGTTGAAAGATACTAATCACTGCAGTAATTATGTAATGAAAAGCTCTTATCCATTTGCTTGGTTAAATCGTTAAATTGTGTCTTTGTATATGTCAGGTCATAGTAACTAGGTTGCAGGAGTGCAGATCATCACTTACTTTGATTACCTGAGTAACCAGGGCTAAACATGTTGAATGACAGAAGAAGAATGGTTGAGACTAGATGTGCTGTACTTATGTAGTAGAGATAATTCACAACGGAAAAATTATAGTAGTAAGTAAATTTTTATATCGTCAAGTCTAACTTTAGTTTAAATGTGATGATAGGAGTTCCTTTTCTGAAGACTTGAATTTTAAGGGAATCCTCTTGGTTTTCAATAAATCCATTGATTTTTGTCAGACTTGTGTGTAGCTGAAGTAAACACTTAATAAGCTACGTCAGCATCAACCTGATAAGATAACAAAGCTTGGATAGGAAAAGCCACGAAGTGGAATTCATTTAAAATAAGGCTTTCCCCACTTTACCTTTTTTGCTGTGGAATATGAAGAAGAGCATGAAGAAGAGTATGAAGTTTGTAAAAGGTTTGAGTTAAATGACTCAGATCAGTGTTTTACAGCTGGCGACTCTATGCTGCTGACCTTTCCTCTTCCACGCACATCTTCTGCCTGTCATCTGTCACTTTTTAATCAGTTACTTGTCTACACAGGCAAATCATCAAGTTTCTCCAGTACAAAGTTATGCTGGTTGTTCTTAATCTCAAAGTTAAAAGTGGAAGCTAATTTTTGAATTCTGTTTTTACAATAAATCTTATAGGAAATTATGTTTGAAGAAGAACAATATTTTTTTCAGCAGATAGGGTCTCTGAGGAAAGGGCTTTCTGTACTCATCCAGTCAAACTGAAGTTCTTCTCACCTTGTCTACTAATATCATGATGATGAATTCATTTGTGCTTTAAGAATTAGTAGTCTCTCTCATGTACAGCCATGTAAAAGATCGTAAGCGCTGTGGCGACCCCTACAGGGAGCAACTGAAAGAAGACACGACTACAGACTAGACAACATTTTTCAGATTGTCCATATGTGCAACTCGTCCAACTATCTGTTGCCCTACACGTGTTACCTTTGGAACTCCTTGACCGTTTTTTTTTTTCTCCAAAATTTCCACAAATGTAAACCAGTACTAAATGATTAACTGATCATATTTTGGTCAACAGTTAAGATCACTGTAACCTCATGCCCATCCTGTTCTTAGGAACCCATGCAAGGAATTTTATTTCCCATGTTGAGTCACTGTTACACTGTCCACTGATACACAAAGGAGAGACAATACTTAAAGCAGCTTTCATTACAGAAGTAAGCACAGCAGCACACTTTCTTCCACAGACCCCATATTGTAGTACTGTGGTCATGGAATTAACTGATTAACTTTAACAAGCCTAAATCCTCATTGATTGTGTGAAAAGATGGTCTTTGTGTCAGATAAGGGAATTACAGTCATATGTTTCTGTCTCAGAGATGTTGCAGATCAAACACTGAAGTTTGGGGTTTTTTTTTCCACAACTCAGTGTAGTGAGGACACTAGAGGGAACCAGAAAAAACTTGAGATTTCCCAAGAGTATCAAGACTGGAAGAAAGACTTGTTAGCCTGCTGCCACCTAAACTCAGATAGAGCACAGAAACAAGATGGATGGAAACATGTGTTACCTCCTAAGTTTGAAGGGCTTATCTGAGTGAGTTTCAAACATCCACTGTGTGTGTGATGTCAGACTTTTTTGTAGGTACATCCCCACATGGTTCTCTTTTGGTTACACTTGCAAATGCATTATGGTACTTTTTTCCCCTGTTAGTGCACTTTCATTAGTCTTGTGTTCTTTCTCATCTTAATACTATTGCATTTGTGTGACAGATCCAGGATCTGGCAATCCGCTGCATCCAGAAGAACATAAAGAAGAATCGTGGCGTTAAAGACTGGCCATGGTGGAAACTGTTCACCACCGTCAGACCTCTGATAGAAGTGCAGCTCACTGAAGAACAGATCCGTGGCAAGGATGTGAGTTTACACACACACACACACACACACGTACATTTCTATAAGAAAGCTGTGCATGAGTCAAACAGCTCAGTGCAGCAGCAGGCATTGTTTTCTTTCTTTTTTTGGTGGAATATAAGATTGATGATTTTTTTTTTTTGTATTGTAATACAAACCTTGAATTGAAGAGATCATGTTTCTGACTTGGAATCTAGCAGTTTTAGAAATACCTTCCCTTACGCCTAAGGATTTGTACTGAAACTGTCACAGTTGATGTTTGTTTTATGATAATATTTAATCCAGCATTAAATTGTATCCATCAGGGTCAGATTCTACCGTGTCGTTATCTATTTAACAAAATTAAAGAAACCATGTGAAATGTACTAAGTACATCCCATGATTCAGTAGCTTGTAGAACTGCCTTTAGCGGCAATAACTTCATGTAATTATTTTCTGTATGGCTTTTTCACTTTCTCACATTGTTGTGACAGAATTTTGGCCCACTCCTCTTTGTAGCAAGGCTTCAGTTCATTGAAGTTTGTGGGCTTTGCACAGCTCTCTCAAGGTCCCCCACATAATTTCAGTCAAGCAGGGTCTGGACTTTCACTGAGCCATTGCAACACCTTGATTCTTTCCTTGTTCAGCCATTCTTTTGTAGATTTGCGGCTGTGCTAGGGATCATTGTCTTGTTGCATCAACCAGTTTGGGCAAAACATTAGTTGTTGGCTAGATGGCCTCACATTTGACGCTAAAATATTTTGGTATTCAAGTTATGGTTAACTCAGTGACTGCAAGGTGCCCAGGTCCTGTGGCTGCAAAACAAGTCCAAATCCCCCCCTCCACCACTGCGTTTGACAGTGGTACTGTGCATTACAGCCAAACATCTCTGCTTTGGTCTGTATGTCCAAAGAACATTGTTCCGGAAGTCTTGTGCTTGTTCAGATGTATCTTTGCAAACTGAAGCCATGATGGAATGCCCTTTTTAGAGGGAAGCGGCTTTCTCCTGGCAAGCCTTCCGAACAAGTCATACTTGTTCAGCCTTTTTCTAATTGTACTGTCATGAACTTTAGCATGTAACATATTAACTGATGCCTGTAGAGCCTGAGATCTAGCTCCTGTTTTTTTGCAATTTCTCTGAGCATTGCACGGTCTGGCCTTGGGGTGAATTTGCTGGAAAGCCCACTTCTAGGAAATGTAGCATCTGTTTTGAATGTTTTCATTTGCAGTAATCTTTCTGACTCTAGAAACATGGACATAAATCATTTGGAAATAGCCTTATAACCCTTTCCAGACTGTCGGGTTGCAACAATTGCCGATGTCTGTCCCCCGTGGAATTGTCTTAACACACACCTACAGCCAAACAGCCAAAATGTCTTTTTTATAGAGGTGCTCACACTTGCTGATGTTTGGTTAATCAATTGCATTTGATTAGCAACACCTGACTGCTACTTATCATCTTAATTCCTATAGAAGCAGTAAGGGTATACTTAATTTTTCACACACTGCTTCTGCATTTTGGTTAAGGGTTTTTTTTTTCTTAATAAATAATGACACTGTGTAATATTTCACGTTATTTATCTGAGCTTGTATTTACCTAATTATAAGACCTGCTTAGAGCAGATGAATTTTATTTAGACCTGATGAGTAAAACCTTATACTTTCTTTTCACACGACTGCATAGGTCTGTGTTTAACGCATTCTGCATGTTCCCTCTCAGGAGGAGATCCAGCAGTTAAAGCAGAAGTTAGAGAAGGTGGAGAAGGAGAGGAATGAGCTGAGACTGAACAGTGACCGTCTCGAGAGTCGGGTAAGCAAACACACACGCTCACACACACATGATTTTCTCCACAGAAATAATTCAGGAACAAGAGTGGTCCTATATACTCTGAAGCCTCTTAGAATATTTATTATTTATTACTGCTGACAATGTAACATTTGTAGAATATTTTTGAACTCCAGCTAAACAAGTTCTGAACGTAAACATTAAATCACAAGTGCAATATTTTCCCTCATGTTTTCCTCTTGCAGATGCAGGTGAGTCAGTCAAACGTAACATGCTTACTTTAACATGTTCCAAATATATTTATTTATACCTAATGGAGCATCTGGAACTCAAGCAATTTGCACCCTGGGAGTAATAAAGGATTCTGATTTGGATCAGTGAGAGATTTGGTTCACTACTACCCAAGGGGTTGCCACAATGGATTAATCTGCATTGGTAATTTGGTAGAGGTTTTACACGAATGCCCTAACTGATGCAACCCTCCATGGTGAGAGGGGCTTTTGTCCCCACCTGGAATCGAACCAGGAACTTTTCGCTTGTGAGGCGAATGTGTAAACCACTACACTACAGGGGACACTCAAGGTCACTGCTGAAAGTAATCCCAAAAAATATCTTAAAAATCTTTTCACAAGATTCTAATTTACCATTTGCTACATTTTGGTGGAATTGTACTTTACACTGTTGGTGTAGTATTTTAGAATGTGAGAATGTGCAGTCGTATTACTATACTACTGTGCAGCACAGTACAACACAAACAACATATAGTTTGAGCTTTTTTTATCGGTGAAAGCCATGAAGCAAAGTGCTGTGACAGTATCACTGAGAAATATTTCTACAGAAGTGTAACCCTAAACTTTTGTCTGTAGAGTACATGGTGTACTTGGATGTGTACAAGCTGAAGCTCTTCCCTTGCCCTTTCTAAACGTCTTTGTCCTATTAAGACAAAGACAAATGGCAGTAGAGTATTTATTTTAATTATGTTTGATGTAACATTATTCTTTTTTCATCTGCTGCCTTCTTGAATGGTTCTTCTGCAGATATTTTCTGTTATGTAATTAATGTCCTTGTTTTCGGTTGGTGTTTGGACCTCACCTGGTCTTTTTATATACATGTTGTCTTTGTGGTTTGTTTAAGATTATGCTGATGATGGCTTATAGCTGAAACACATTCATATTTTTGTCCGTTATTACATATTTTGAAGTATAGCTATCAGTGAGTGCTGGTATTTTCTCTGTTTTTCCTTAAAATGTTCCAGATGATCCCCTGTCACCAAGCATGGCTTAAAACAGAATCATGTAATTTCTGACAGACATTCTTCCAAGCTGTACGTTTATAGAACATTTATGAATATTCACACCTAATCTGTGGCACTGTGTGTGTGTTGCATCAGATCACAGAGCTGTCAGCAGAGCTGGCTGATGAGCGAAACACCGGGGAATCGGCCTCCCAGCTGCTGGAGACAGAAACTTCTGAGAGACTCCGTCTGGAGAAGGACATGAAGGACCTGCAGGTAGAATCAGAAGCATGCACGCTATGTCTGGTGAATGATGGAGTTTCTTTTTGAATGATTGATTATCATTTAACTGATGTATGTTGACATATTTTTGCTGTTAGGCTAAAAAATATAAAATTTTGAGGGGGGGAGGATCCAACTTTTCAAACAGAGTTTCTCCTCACTCACTGAAGGTGTGTTGTGGGGACGACATAGGTGTCCAGAATAGAGTAGTAATTATCAGAGAAAAGCAAAACCACGTGAAATTTAAAATGTACCCTAAGTGTCCCTCTAACACTATAACCTTTAGAGGGGATTGCATTAAACTGTTGGTGGTTCTGATTCATGTTACGTTTGTCCATTTAAGCTTTGTCTATGTTCACACATACGCATAAAACAGGCATTGTGGGCACATTTTGACAGTTCATTGTGGGGACCAGTTTTTTCTTGTGTTTTTTTTTTTAAGTTGTAGTTCTGCTGACTCACCCACTGAAGGTGTGTTGTGTCCAAAATAGAATACTAATTTATGAGAGTCCCTTTTGGATATGGTTCTTTAAAAATAATTGGCATCCGAGTACATCAGCTGCATGTCTGAGTGAGAAACCAGGCACTTTCCAAAAAAGTTGCTAAAGCAAAGCAACAAAGACTACATACTGCACCACTGAATGGTGTAGGTTTCAGTCTGGTTTAGAGCTCTCATTGGATTAATGTTCCAAGGAGGGTTCTTTTAAGGCAAATGAAAATGGAACTACTACATTGTGGCAGCAAACTGAAACATAGCTTCTCATAGCCCAATTAATCCTTTAGCAGTAAGGTCCAAAAGGTTTCAATAACACAGCTACATTAGCTGATTTTCCAGTGAGTTTAGATGTTGAGTTGCATTGTAAAATGTACAGCATGCTTATTTACATATAGCTTGAATATTCTCACATTAGTTTGAATTATTGACAAATAGGACTGTTAGGATGCCTTGCTCTTGCTTCTGTGGGGTTTTGGTCTCTGCTGTATTGTTTCAAAATAAACATGAATGTTTTAAAAAGTCACACATAAAATGGATAACTGTAGGCTTGCCTCATATTTATTGTAAATTAAAAATGGCCTAGTGTGTTGCACAGTCGTTTTTAATGACTCTGCAAAGTGAACAAGACTTTCCAAACTGTACAGGAAACATCCTTAGTGCTTCCTGAGATGACAAACTGACTTATCTGGAAGCTAGGTGACATCTGGTTGAGC
Organism: Etroplus canarensis; assembly: GCA_015106775.1. Taxonomy (NCBI): domain Eukaryota; kingdom Metazoa; phylum Chordata; class Actinopteri; order Cichliformes; family Cichlidae; genus Etroplus; species Etroplus canarensis. The sequence continues at coordinate 20,162 of VUQH01069397.1, forward strand.
AGCCAACCTGACTGACAACATATTCTTGCCATGAACAAAGACACTGACTCATAATTGCAGATTCCAAACAACAGAAAGTCTGTCCAGAGGTTTTATATACAGAGGGAGAGGGAGCTAAGGTGTTTCTTATACGCTGACATAGGCAGACATTCATGGAGCAGTGAAGAGTGAGCAGGCTGCTGGGTTTCTAAGGGCAAGGCTGGCAAGGATGCTTGTCCAGAGAGGTGAGTTTAGATAGGTGAGGCTGGCAGACTGTTGGCTGACTGGCTGACACAACATTACTTAGTAAGGATGTGGAGCACAGGGAGAGTGACGGGTAAATACAAGAGTCTCAGTGCTGACCAAAGAAATTAAGAGAGTGTGACATGCTCTGACTGCCGTAACAGTCCAGCAGATCCTGGAGAGATGAGCTGATTCTTAAATGCAGCAGATGAGTGAAGAGTTGATGAGGCACAGGTGTACCAGCCACAGCTGCAGTGGCTCTGACAGTAGAGAAATCATTTGTGTGTGCTATTTGTTACTTATTTCTTTTTTCAGTTTACTTGCCTTTAACAACAGACACGACAAGAGTTGCTTGCTTTTGCCCAAACTTGATATAAATACATCTGCACTTTGAATGTTACTGTCTTTTAAATAACTGCCTAATTATGTTGTTTCATATGCTTGATCAGCCTGTTAGAGATTTCTCAAATATGATAAAGAAAAATTATTGAAATTAACAGTTTCTTTATTGCTTTTTAATCTTATACAACCACACATCTTTTATACAGAAATTATATGCATGATTATGTTAACATTTTGCACAACTGTCTTTACTTAAATAAGAGACTATAAAAATATAAAAACCAAATCAAAGCAAAAAAAGATTAAGGTTTGATAATTGTGTGAATCAGTGCTGCCGTCCCACACATCATCTTCCAATCAAACACTAGAAAACGTTTCTTTGATGATTCACATTCAGTTTAAAAAAGATGCATAACACCTGCATGCGCAAAAATAATGACATAACAGTGTCTATCCATTGATTTTTAAATGCATACAATGCTCAACATATGTATTAGACCACCACCCAGTGTAAGAGTCATGCCACAGCTGTCCTAAATTAACAGCATTGGTAATTACCAAGATCAATTTTTATGTTTCTGTAATTTTTAATATAGCAATATCTAGAAGCTCTTTAACTGAAATTATATTCTTAATACTAATTATTATTGTTATCATGATTTTTCAAATTCACTGTTTTCAAAAAAACATTACCAAATTTTTCCCTTGAGGTGCTCTGCAAGGCCTTTGCTGCAGCTGCCTTCAGTTGCTTATTGTTTGTGGGTCTCTGCCTTCAGTTATGTGTTTGGTACCTAAAAAGTTCAGGTGACTGGCCAAATGTAATATGGCCTTGTTGTAAACTGTGGATCTGTGGAGGTGGGTCATTGTCCAAATACTTATGGACCTAACTGAAGTTTAGTCTTTAGCTAGATGTTGCTTATATCTCATGGCTGCAGATAGATTGAATCCAGGTCATGATGAATATTTTGAGTTAAATTTTTAGCAGACTTTACATTTTAAACTCTTTTGCATTTTGTCTTTATACTTCAGTGTTTTACTCCTTTGATAGACGGAATCTGTAGAACTTTTTTGAGTGTATCTCAGAGGGTATTTAGAATAAAAGAAAATTGGTTAATGTTGCCAACTTTCTGAAATCACTAAAAAATTGACAGGAACAGTTCTTTCACTAGACCCACTGACTCAAATATCAGCCTCAGAGACTCACCCTGTTTTTTCTCTGTTTTATTTCAGCGTTCTCTTCTCGTGCTTCCCCTTATCTCTCTTACACACACACACACACACACACACACACACTGGGATGCAGTTTTTAAGTGACTGCTCAGAAAGCCATGGGGGAGGAGTTACCTTTAAAATGGCCTGGCTTATAGAAATGTGGGATGGACTTTTTTCTTTTTGACTGTGTGATTATGCAGGGGGCGCAAGTGTACATATTTGGGTTAGTGTGTGCAATAAGTTATTGTTGTTGGTTTTAGAATTATGCCCAGCAATCTTAAATCTAACTAATAGTTAACTTAATATTCTAGTATTAATTAAAAATAATTTTCACACTGTTTCTGACCATTACCATCAGCATTTTGTAGGGAAAAAAAAGCTAGCACTCAGTGTATTTGAAGTTGAAACGCTCTTCATGTCGTCCAGTAACATTTTTGACCCAGAGCCAGTTCTGACCTCCTTTGGCCTATTAGCAAAATTCTGCTAAACGGACCTTCTACCTGACCTGTGAACAGTAAGCCTGTACGCACAGTCACTCCTGGGTTTCCTGCTGCTGTTGTATTAAACCTTTGCACAGGACCCATTTTGGCATTAAACAATTAGTAAAGATAAGTTTTAATAATAGCCTTAATGAGGGCTCTGTTGTATTTAGGCCAAGAGCTGTAGTACTCAGTAACTGCACTCACTGTAAGTTTTGAATTGTACTGTTTCAGCATATAATCTCCAAATCATGTGGATATGTAAACCCTTGTGAACTTCAGATTGATTAAATAACCAAATTCAGAAGCACTTTCACAAGGTCGTCATTAGATTAATCTCTATCTTGCTTACAGCTTAATAGTTTTATTCTTTGTAACTCTTTCTTCTTGACATACCTTTTCTAACAAAGTCTGTGCGTTCATATTCAATTCATATCTTAAACAAACTGCTTTATTTTACCAAAATGGAACGTTGTGTAACCTAAAACCTCAGACTAAGCATTTGCTTATATTGCTTGGAGTGTTTTCTACAAGGCTTGATTCTGGGCAAAGGACAAAATTATAAAATAGCTGCATTTAAAAAGTGCTTTTATTTAAAGAACTTCATGATTTAGCCAGCTAACATGAACTGTGATCACAGACAATCCAAGGTACAGTTGTCCACAAATTTAGAATCATTATAAACTCTTGTGTGGAATTTTTGTTAGTTTGTTTTTGTTTTTTGTTTTTTTGTTTTTTTACCTATCCAAAGCTTATTGAAGAAGTCATACTCTGATGTCCCCAAGAGCATTATAAGCTGTTCAGTAGAGCAGCTTTAACTGTACCAGATTTGCAGTATTCCCATCATGATAACATTGACAGAGCAGTATATATCTGAGGTGTTTATTTAATGTGTTTCTGTTGGATTACCAACATATGGACAGATGGCGAAGTTCTCAGTTAATCTATGGAGACAGTTTTGTTCACATTGTGATAGAAACCGCTTGTTCTCCCTCATCCACCAGGCCAAGTTTGACAGCATGAAGAAGCAGATGGAGTCCATGGAGATGGAGGTGATGGAGGCTCGACTCATCAGGGCTTCTGAACTCAATGGAGAGATGGATGATGACGACACAGGTGAGACACACTCCTACAAACACAGCTGATGTAAAAACAAAAACAGAGCCTCCTCCAGCACAACAGTGCTTACCCAGACTTTTTTGTCACGCACAGATGAAGCCTGGCTGACAGCTGTTCAGGCTGAATGACTGAAGTCTAATTAGATATGTAAACTGTAGGTTATCCTTTACTGATAATCATGTTTTTAGGATGTAAAAGAGAGGAAAAAGACTGAGATTAAAAAAAACACCACAGTTGAAATGCTGGAAGAGAAAATGTTTGGCATTTCAGCACAATATCTGTGCAGCATCTGAGAAGAGTCTCTAAAGGTTGGTAGTGTGTCTTCTCTTAGTTATCTAAATCAGGCTTCTCACTGACCTCCGCCAAGATGGCGGAGTTATATGTTTTTGTCGGCGTTGGTTTGTGTGCAAAATAACTCAAAACTTATGAACGGATTTAGCTGATTTTTTTTTTTTTATGGATATGGCTTCATAAAAGGAAGGGGTGGTTAAATTTTGGGAAGAATCGGGTGATGGGATCATGCTGAATAAAAAATTACCGGTCTGTTCCCACATATCATGACTACGCGAGTGTGTGTGTGTGTGTGTGTGTGTGTGTGTGTGTGTGTGCGCATGCAAGTGTTGTAGAGCCATCAAAGGCTCGAGCTGCTTGGCGGAGGTCTGCGCTGTCTGAGTGCTTTTCTAGTTACTAAATCAAATGGATCAAATGCATTTATAGTCTAGACAATTCTAAGACTTTTTTCAGACATTAACCCTTCATATTGGATACATTATTTCAAATTCTCTCATTTTTATTGGTCAAGCCCCTCCACACCTGCACACCTGGAGCAACCACAATGTATCGTAGCAACATCACTGCATAGCTGCTAAAGTTCAAACAAGGAAAAATCCAGAGGTAGTTGCAGTTAATCACAGTAACTTTTGTTTGAGGTATTGTAAAGGGAAAGAGCATTGAGTTGAATGAACAGTGTCCACATAAACTCTTACCATCAAGCCCTTATTGTGGTTTGTGTTATTTTTTCTGCCCCCTGAATGAACTTTACATTCACATACTCCCACACAGACATTACAATACCAGTTATTCCAGACTGTTTGAAAAGCCCAGTGTGTGTTCTTTGGTGGAGGTGCAGGAACCGTAGGGGTGGTGTCCGATCGATGCTTTGACAAAAGCCAAGAAAAATCCAATGTGAAGAAGTACATTAGAGATGGATCAGTTCAAAGCAAGAAATGAAGCAAGGACTCGGTTCCTGACGCCCTGCAGGCAGGCTGCCAGCTGTCTTTGTGTGGTCCGCAGACTTTGTGAATGTGGAATTGATTTCTCAGTGTCTTCATCTTGCAACAGCTTTGCTTGTTTGTGCCATAGTAAAGGTGAAATGACGTTGCACCACAATCATGTAATGGTATGGAGACGTTAAACTTGAAGTATATACTGCAAGTGTCGGTTGTTCCTTATGGAGATACCTGAAAATAGTATAAGTGTTGCTAAAATGTAGTTCAGAGTATTGGGGGCTTTGTCTGTAAAATGAGAGAATTTGAAATGATAGATACAATAATAAAGTGGTCAAAGCTGAACATGTTGATCACAAGTTAGACGTGAATAAAATGTGCTCCTCTTCCAGTTTAACCTGACACAGTGAAAAAATAAGTTTTATATATATGTGTGTTTGTGTGTGTATCTTAGGTCTTAGTTCACTACTAGAGCATCTAAAAATAGAATTTTGTGAAAAAGTTGTTTTTTCATTGATTTAATTCAAAAAGGTAAACTTCCATATATTCTATATTCATTACAGAATGAGTATTCCAGTATCTCAGATTATTAAAATATTTTCTACGATCAATCAAAAAGGATTTACGATCAAAAATGGGAAAATGTGCTCATTTCTACACTCAATAGTTGGTTGAGGCTCCTTTACCACAAATTCGTGGCATGTAGGTGATCAGCGTGTGACACTGCTGAGGTGTTATCAAAGTCCAGGTGGCTCTGGCAGCAGCCTTGAGCTGGTCTGTATTTCTGGGTCAGGTGTTTCTCATCTTCCTCTTGACAATATCCCATTTTTATGGGATTCTGGTCAGGTGATTTAGCTGGCAAATCAAGCTCAGTAATAATACAGTCTACAAATCATTTGGTAGTAGTTTAGTTACTGTGGGTAGGTGCTAAGTCCTGCTGGAAAAGGAAACTGGTATCTCTGTAGCTCTAAAATGTCCTGTTACATGGCTACATTGACTTTGCACCTGATAAAACACAGTAGATCAACTATTGTCAACACCAGCAGATGGCGTGGCCCATCCCAGCTGCCATAAAACGACAGGCAGAGTACACCAGTATATCGCAGGGCTAACGGAGAGACCGAAAACTATTCATGCTCATTTTCACAGGTACAGCTAATTGGGAATCACCAATTAATCTAACCCCACACATGCCTTTGGACTGTGAGAGGAAGCCAGAGTACCCAGAGAGAGCCCACTCAGGCATGGAGAACATGTGAACTCTACGCAGAAAGGCCCCACCTGGCTGGTGGATTCAAACTCAGTGCCAACCACTGTGCCGCCTGAAAAGCTTACTTTTTTAAAAAAAAATGAAAAATAGTTTTTTGTAATTTTCTGTTTTTTTGAGATGTAAAAATTTTAAGACTGGTTGAAAAAACAGTATAATTGAAATTGGAAGAAACTTGTTCAGTTTATATTTTATGTCCAGAGTGAAATATTATGACCAATATCTAATGTATAGCACTGAAAATTTTATCAAGGTGTTCATTTTCCTGTAAGTTGTATTGGCACTGTACTCCCTCTGACCTCACCCATTGTCACTTGAATTCACATGTGTGCTAATTAGTTATGGTCCTAAGGAGAGGGGACCACCAGAGGGTCCAGTAACAGTTCAGCGGGGTAAGAACAGCGAGGTCGACAGCATTTTTACTGCTTTCATAGTTTCCTTTTTTCTCTTTCCTTCTTTGGCTCTCTTCTGCTGTGACTTGTTTGGATTAATCTTTAGTAAACTTTGTGTGATTAATACTTATGATGAGCAGAAGATCTGATAACATTTATAAGATTTTGGGGTCAAGGTCACACAGAGTCATTAATAAAATTTTTGTTATCACAAGAGCTTACTGGACCGTTGGATCCTAGCCAAATTTTCTATGCTTAGTCGTCATGATGCGTAGAACTGAAAATGTTTTGGTCTGTGCGCGTCTCTGTTCTTGGGTCCATCCATCTTTCCATTACAAAATTCACCACATTGCTGATTTGTTTGCTGGATCTATTCCAAGCTTTGTGTGATTAATCCCTAAGATGGTTAGAACACCTGACAACATTAACAAGATTGTAGGGTCATAGGTCAAGTTCACACAGGGTCAGATTTAAGGTGGAGGCCTACTGGGGGAGTTCTAAGCGTTTCATTTTGTTTATTAAGACCATTGTGCAGTTCTGGGTAACCCCAGAACTAACAGGAAAGGACTGACACGGTGCATAACCGCTTAATTTTGCTGTGCTGGAAGTTGATGTTTGGTTTTCTCTGTCAGTGAAAGTTGAATGTCTTCAGTCAGTCCCTGTGGCACCACCAGCAAGCTGAACCTTTTGGTTCTCTGAAAGCCATTTCACTTATGTCCATCTTTTCATTTATTATTCAACTGAAGTAACATCTACTTTACCACTTTAATGTGGTGCACATTTATAGACAACTCCTCTTTCAGGTATTACAAATTAAAAGGCTTTTCTTAGAATAAGCTGGCATTTACTGACTGGCTTTCAGATTAAGCTGGTTGAGTTTGGACTTTAACATTAAAACATTTTGATCCTCAGCTTTTCAAAAGGTCTTTTGAAGCGAAATACAGTAAATGCATTTTGAATATAAATCTTTTTTAAATGTTCAAGTGTTTAAGAATGGTGTGTAGCAAAAAAAAAAAAAAAGACAAAGCACACGATGCAGACTGTGACTGCGGATGTACTGGTTTAACAGGAGGAGAGTGGAGGCTGAAGTATGAACGAGCCATCAGGGAGATCGAGTTTACCAAGAAGAGACTGCAGCAAGAGTTTGACGACAAACTGGAGGTTGAGCAGCAGAACAAACGGCAGCTGGAGAGGAGGGTGAGTGGACACTGATACATACTTAGGAAGAGAATGAAAGTGTGTTGTCTACAGAAAAATATATTTTAAAAAAATGTGCTTGAGACTGATGGTCTCACACACAGGAAGAAGGCATTAAATTATTCCAGGTGATGACATAAAGAAGCTATTTATGATTTTACCAAAAGTGTGCAAAGCTGTCATCAAGGCAAAATGTGGCTATTATGTAGAATCTAAAACAAGACTCATGTTTTACATTGTTTACAATTTTCTATTTACGTACGTCTTATTTCACAGTTTTGATGTCTATAGTATTGTTTTTCTATGACACCATATCAGAAGCCTTATAAAATGGAAAATATTCTTTCATTTGTTTCATATGTTTATGACATGTAGTGAGATTGTTTAACCATTTGGAAAATGTAACAAGTGTTCTCCTTGGCAAAGTTAGCTAAAACTAAATGAGAAAAAACATTTTAGTTAACTGAAATAAAAGCAGAAACTAGACTTTTGATACAAATGAAAACTAACTAAAATGATATTGTGTGTTCACAAAACTTACTAAAATAAAATAAAATTGTACATAACATTTCCTGAGTTGTAGTCTTTGCCAATTTGGGCAAATTTGATAAGACAACCTTTCTGATGAGGCTTTGGTGGATCTGTTTATTGAGACTGCAGGATCTCTACATGACTGGCAGTCATCTGCCTTCACTAAATAATGTATTTGTATTGTAATTTGTGACATCTGAAATCCTCCCCTGACAAATACCATCAATATTATTATAGTTAAGAAAACTAAAACTAAAATCTAATCTAATAAAAACTAAACTAAAACAAAACATTTTCAAACAGTACAAACTAAACTGAAACTGACAAAGCCACTCTGGAAACTAACTGAAAAGAAACTGAATTAAAAAATTAAAACTCAAAACGAAAAGAACTAATTAGAAAACCAACAACAACAATAACTCTGATCCTTGAATCTGTCCGTCGATGCCCCAGGAGTTATACCCTCTACCAAATCAATCTGTTAATTTCTACTAAATAGGCTTAACTCATGAGGCTATCTCTTCTAAACCTCTAATAATGTGGTGATTCTGGGCTAAAATCAAAAGCAATATCCTTACTGATTAATGTAATTGCAAAGTATAATATGATTTAGCCCAGAATCACCACATTATTTTAGAAAGAAGACACTCAAAGAATATTCTTATGCCTTCATGACTAATCTCATTCCCTACTTCCTTTGCTTCAGTTATTGGATGGCTGGATGGATGGATGGAATGTTTTTGTAAAAAGCAGAAAAACTTTTTTGTAAAAGTAGGCCTGTCGAAACTTTTGATTGGTTTCTATTGTATAGTGTATATGGTATGTCTGAGAAATCCCTGTAAATCCCTGGTTTATATTCCTGGGTGGCTATCAAGTCATTACATATTGCTGAACTGTGTTTCCCATGCATTCATTAAACAGGCTTTTCAACATGTTGAAAATTGTTGGATTTGTTTTTTGTGCAGATCAGCGACTTGCAGGCTGATAATGAGGAGTCCCAGCGAAACATCCAGCAGCTAAAGAAGAAAACCCAACGACTGACAGCTGAGTTGCAGGACACCAAACTTCACTTGGAGGGCCAACAGAGCCGCAACCATGATCTGGAGAAGAAGCAGAGGAAGTCAGTACATGCACATTCAGTGAGGGTTATCTGTCCACACATGTGTTCTCACAGTGTTCTCTTACCTTTTTCTGCCAGGTTCTCACAGACCAGACTGTGCAGGGTCTGTTGGTGTTGCTGTAATAACAATAATAACTGTAAAGAAAAAACATTGTGTCCCAGATTGTTTATAATGTCATGCTGTGCAGAGAGAGCAGACAAGTCTCCAGCTCATTTGTACTGCTGCTAAACTGTGTGTGTGTGTGTGTGTGTGTGTGTGTGTGTGTGTGTGTGTGTGTGTGTGTGAGAGAGAGAGAGAGAGAGGGACATGCTCTGTAGCTGTGTATGAGTTACTGAATATGGATGCTGTAGTTAAAACAGAGGTAATATGCACTCACTTCTGTTACCAACTCAGCACATTTTAAGTAATTAGACGTTTCATGAACTTTCATACACTGAATTTAGCGGCCGTTGGTAGTTGTGCTTATTTCAGCTGGTTTTGACAGGTGTGTGTGTTTTTCATACAGGTTTGACAGTGAGCTGAGTGCAGTCCAGGACGACGTGCAGAGGGAGAAGAGCCTGAGGGAGAAACTAGCTCGAGAAAAAGACATGCTGAATGGAGAGGTCTTCAGCCTCCGCCAGCAGCTGGAGGTCCGTGTCTCTGTGGTCTACACTTTGGCAAATCTCCTTAGAGACGGTTTTTTATTTATGTATTTATTTTTGGTAATTTGTGCACTTGAGTTATTTCTTCATCAGTATAGGAACAACTGCAACATGAACCACTGTCATATACCACAACATTTATAATCTAGGCTGTCTACTTGTATTTGGATTTTTTTGCCCTCTAACTTATTGTCTTAAACTTGTATGATAACACACACAAACACACGCCGAGAAAGAGTACAACTGATGCAATGGTTGCTTTAAGTGTTGATGGAAAAGTATAGAGAAGGTCAGAAGGAGTTGCACTGTGTCTTTGTGGATCTAGAGAAAGCATATGATAGGGTGTCAAGAGAGGAAGTGTGGAATTGTATGAGGAAGTCAGGAATGGAAGAGAAGTATGAGAGGGTGGTGCAGGACATGTATGAGGACAGTGGTGAGGTGTGCAGTAGGAGTGACAGATGGGTTCAAGGTGGCGGTGGAATTATATATTATTATATCAGGGATCAGCTCTGAGCCCCTTGTTGTTTGCAGTGGTGATGGACAGATTGACAGATGAGGTCAGGCAGGAGTCTCCGTGGACTATGATGTTCACAGATGTCATTGTGGTCTGTAGCGACAGCAGGGAGCAGGTGGAGGTATGCACTGGGAGGAGAGGAATGAAGGTCAGTAGAAGCGAGACAGAGTACATGTGCATGAATGAGAGGGAGGCAGGTGGAATGGTGAAGATGCAAGGAGTAGAGGTGGCGAAGGTGGATGAGTTTAAATACTTGGGATCAACCATCCAAAGCTATGGCCAGAGCACAAGAGAGGTGAAGAAGAGAGTGCGGGCAGGGTGGAGACCCACTTTACAAGACAGCCGTAAGGCCTTCTATAATGTATGGTTTGGAGACAGTGGCAAAAAGACAGGAGGCAGAATTGAAGATGTGGAGATTTTCACTGGAAGTGACCAGGATGAAATACTGGAGGGACAGCTCAGGTTGAGATAGTTTGGAGACAAAGTCAGAGCGGTAATGCTGAGATGGTTTGGACATGTGCAGAGGATGTTGAAGATGGAGCTGCAAGCCAGGAGAAGAGAGAAGACCACAGAGAGAGTTCATGATGTAGTAACTCGTCTGTTGGTGTGACAGAAGAAGATGCAAAGGATACGTTGAGATGGAGGCAGATGATCTGTTGTGGCCACCTCCACTTATAGTTTTCATACACTAAAGGCTATCATTGTGTATCATTGTATGTCATCAGCTTGAGTGTAAAGGTCCTATTCAAGTGGCAAGAAAAAAATTGTTGTCGCAGTAACCCAAATAAAAACATAATATCCAGAACTGTATAACTTCTCCTTCTAATTATATGTCTACCGCATGTGCCACATACATGTGCATTTCATACAGATTTCCTCCCACCATAGCCTGTGGAAACTTGTAGAACTTGATTACAGTAGCAGTGTGTTGTATAAGGCCTGCACTGTTTGCACTGTGCATGTTCACACAGCATAAGCTTGTAATCATGAACCAAAGATGTGGAAATACTCTTCTTTGTTTGTCCACCTTGTGCCTGAGTAGCTCAGCTTTCTGTAATTGTGCACATGTGTCAGTTCCTCTTTTGTGCTCACACTGTAATTTCCTGATGTGTTGTGTCCTGCAGGACAAGGACCTAGAAGTGTGTGCAGTCAACCTAAAGCTAGATCAGCTGGACGCCGAGCTGCAGGATCTCAACTCCCAAGAATCCAAGGATGAGGCATCACTGGCTAAGGTCTTCTTTTCTGACTCTTTTTGTAGTCAGTCAAGCCATCTTGATACCAGTACACACCCAGTACACAGTAAAACAGTCGAATTGTTCTCTGCCTATTCAGCTGAATTAGCTATGTTATGTTATAATATATTCATTGACTATTATGTACCACTTTGTAATAATATCCTTTTTCTATTCAGGTAAAGAAGCAGCTTCGTGATCTGGAGGCCAAGGTGAAAGACCAGGAGGAAGAGCTTGATGAGCAGGCTGGCACCATCCAGATGTTAGAGCAGGTACGGATAACAGTGTTCCAAACAGAGCTTCACTTTTTAAAATTATTATTAGTATTTTTCACCAGTAGGGGGAAAAGAAGCCAAATATATATGTGCAAATCTATGTGGCAATTTGGAGCTGGTTGACCAATATTTCTTATCACAGTATAAGTTGTCTCATATCACAATAACATTATATATATATCATGATATAGTACAGTTTCTGTAAATTCAGTGAAGTAATAGTTTAGATAATGACCAGATGAAAAAGACTTTCTTGGATACATTTAAAATGCCATAATCAAAAATGAATGGTACTCATTCTTATCTGATGCATTTTTCTTCTTTTCATTTGAAATTTCAAGGCAAATTTTTAATTAAGAATGTAATATGTATGTACTTATCAAAACAAATTAATAAAGGCCTAACATAAATAAGATATAAAAAGTAAACATGGAACTTTTCAAGCTTAAACTATAGCGGGGAATTAAGCCACTTGGCTCATCCAGTCCATCTGTACAAATCTTAGTGTTCATTTTGTTTTTTTGGTTTGCTTTTGCAAGTTACTTTTTCAGATTTTAGTTTTAAAAACATTTTAGGCTACTGTTAGCTGTAAAACCACTTACAAGTACAAAGATGACAGTTTAAAGCAGGAAGGCAATTTGAAGAATGCAGCCTAGACCAACAAAAGTGATCCAAAACTGCATCAGAATTCAATTAATTCTTTTTGTTCAGACTCCACGCTTTCATACTGGTACTTTTTGTGTGATCTTGCTGACAAACAAACCACACTGAACACATACCTAAACATCAGCATGGCGCTTATTTAAACCACAGTGAGTGCAGAGTGTATAGCATCTGCTCTGTGTTTCTTTAAGGCGAAGCTGCGTCTTGAGATGGAGATGGAACGCTTGCGTCAAACCCATTCCAAGGAGATTGAGAGTAAAGACGATGAAGTCGAAGAGATAAGACAGTCGTGCAGCAAAAAGGTGAGGATTTTCTTTGAATTTAATGAAATTGTGTACATTTTTAATGGTAATTTATTTATTCCTAGGTTTAGCACTTGCCATTTACTGTGTGGGAGAAGCTCGAGTAAAATTTGTGTTTTTGGACACGATAAAGACTGGCCACAGAGACAGTTACAGAGAGAGAACACACAACAAATTATAAATGAAATGATGGCACCAGTGTGACAACAAGTGCCCGCCATGAATTCAGTGTTGCATATAGGATTATGGGAGGTCTCTGGGCAGTACCACAGAAAGCTGCAGCGCTACTGTATTATTTCTTTTTTTTAAATTCTGCTTGAATTTTAAATTTGTATCTTTTCTAACTTTAAGTGTCTCACAACAGGAAAAGATTTGCATGCGCTGACTGAGGCAGCAGAAAGCGAGAGACGCTGAAGTTTCTTGATGTTTTTTTAATGTTTGGGTGTGGGTCAAAAAGTTGCTAAAGCAATAATACATTTTTTGATGACAGTGTTTTTTATTCAGTGATTGACCCTGTTGAACTTACAACAAGTTACTCTTTCCTCACACTACTACTATGTTCAGAATGAATACAGAAACACAGTTAATATCCAGTTGAGAGGCCTTTTTTCAAACTTCTTTGACCTCCAGACATGCACAACAAGTGTTAAGTTTGTTAAATGTAGTTTATACCAATGTTGGATTAGTAGTGTTGGCACAGAATAACCTTTTATTCTTAGAATGAGAATATTCTGACAAATTTCATTCAAGTCTCATTCTGCCACCACATATCCACAGAACGCCACAGGAAATCCTCCTACCTGTGGTCTCTTTAATTCCTCACTGTGACATCTTGTGTAGTTTCTTTCCATTGCCATATCTTGTGCATACAGTATATAGTGTTTAACTTTGGCGATATTTATATCTTGCACTTTAAAATATATGATCATTTATGTATAATCTTTGGTTTTCTGCCTTTCAGATGTATTTTTATTTATGTGTATAACTGTGCGTCTGTAACAAAATGCAGTTTCCACCCTGGGATTTATAAAGTATTCTGATCTTGATTTTAATTACAAATGGTTCAGGAGAAAGTTCTTTTCTTTGTCCATGATGTTGACCAATAGCAGCCCAGAGTGATATTACGTGTCACATCCTTTTTTCCCATCACCTTTAAATTACTGTCATTTAAACTCTGCTCATACAAGTTTTATACATTAGGTGTTGAGAATGACCACATTTGTGTTAAAACAGAGATCTAAAGCCTCGGAGTTGTTTGTAAGTCTTGCTGAATATTATTTTGTGTTAATGAATTAGTTATGTGGAAATGTGCAAGCCTACAACGTTTAGATTGAATTTAATCACAGCCGTGCAGAGTGACAGATCTTTAGTTTCTAAATGCAGCTCATCACTCGGTTTATAAGAAGTTCTGAGCTTCATAATTTCATTTATATTATAGTGTTGATTCTAACTGTCTTAGTAAGATCATGTTAATTATTTGATTTTTTTTTTTTTTTTTTTTTTTTTTTTTTTTTTTTTTTTTTTTTTTTTT